>CM050168.1:293073317-293234459 GCA_027410445.1 Discoglossus pictus
TGCACCGGGAACATGTAACAGAAGTAATCTTAAGCTGAAACGTTCAATGTCCCTTGGACTGACGGTATAAATTCGTGGTATGATTTTATGGGTATCTCTTTTTCGTTGTCGCCATAGACCATTTACAAATACATAGTGATATGGTATCTCTATGTATAAAAATTGTCTGGCATGCGTATCCTGACAGTTTAATTTAAACCACGCAGTAAGTGTAGTATCTCTGTCTTCACTTTGATATAATGCAGTTCTTTCATTTCCTTCAGTAAAGCAAACCATCTGACCGTGAGGCAAATGTACAGCTAAACGATAGATAGCATGTGATCGATCATGCATCTCAAATTTCAAAAGGCGCCACATTGCTTCCGGAGCACTCACATACCGAGCATCTAAATAATTTGAAAGTTCATCATGTAAAATTGGATTTTCGTTTTCATTTCCAGCACCTTGTACAACAACAGTAGCTGCATCATATCCTTTGTATATATATTTATACACATACTTAATTGATTTAATTGAAGTGCAAGCTTCCACATTGATGTGTGCATTGTACTTAATGAGCAAATGTGGATTGTATGGAACGACAAATCTATTATCAACCTTTTGGCCCCGGATAATAGCTGTTTGTCCTTGTGTTCTTTTATACAAAGGATATCCATCACAATTTGCATAAGTTTGCATTTGAAATTGTTTTGGAAATTCTTTAGTACATTTTTTATTTTCCATACATGGTGAATTCGGATTCATCTCTCCACATGGGCCATGAATCATTCTATGTGTAACAATCTCCCAAAGTTTTGTATATATTTCTTGGTCTGGCAATTGTGCCGAAATTACTGAATCCACTCTCTCTGCAGTTTTTAACTTGTCTTTTTCCTGCAGTATTAAAAGTATGTGAGCATGTGGCAATCCTCTTTTTTGAAATTCAATGGTATAAACAAAAGCCACACATTGTCCAAATAAATGTGCTTTAGTGATGTCATGAATTAATGAATTGAGTTTGATTTTAAATACTCTTGCCACTAAATCTGGTCGGTCAGAAGTAGTTTGTGCCAAATTCAAATTCTCCTTGATCTCTGGCCATTGTGGATTACAGGTGAATGTAATAAATAAATCTGGTTTTCCAAATTTAGTAACAATAGCCATGGCATCATTATACCTTTCTCGCATATTGCGAGGAGATCCTTGGAAAGAGGATGGCAAAATAATTGCTCTTCCAGCTGGAATGTCTCTGTTGGCAGCTAAATCTGCCACATAATCCATTAATCCACAATACTGTTCTACTCGTAATTTATTTTGTTGATATTTAATAAAATTTAGATTATTGGCTTCAACTTGTAAATATGAATCAATAATCCATTGTTGAGTGAGTTTTCCTCCATGTAAAATTGGATTAAAACAATCACGGATAGCAGTTTGTGCCACTTTATATTCCAGCATGGAAATATTAGATCGAATACGAAGTTTAGTATTGGGATAACTTTCCAATTTTAATTTTGGTTCCCATCCTGGTTCCCCATTTGGAAAGAAAATGGGATATGTCATTGGATCTAAATTACAGCTTAATATATTGATATTAATAAATGGTTGTTCTTCATTGCGTGGATATATTCTAATATCCCGCTGAAAAGGTGGTTCACCATCTTCATTTTTAAACATCATGGCAACCTCATTTACAGTAGGTAAATTATATCTTCTCTGATCAGTGTTGCGATCTCTTTTTAACACCATATTGACTCTTGGTGTAGGCAATTGATGTCTTTGAGCATGTTCCTGTTGTTCTTTTTCAAGCTGTGCTAATTGTTTGTATGCTTGACTATATGTTTTTTTTTCCATAATTTTATCCAGCTGTTCAAAGACTATGCGCAAACACTGTCTATTTTCTGGAAGTGTCATTCTTTGTTCCACAGCTTCCATCGTATCTAAGACATATAACTGTGCAAATTTCCTTTGCTCTCCTTCTTGTGGGTGTAAATGTGAAGTTCGGTGGTATATTTGACCTTGAACTCTGAAACAATAAGGACCATGTCCTTGTACATTTTCTGCTAATGTTGCACCCATTGAAGCAAATGAAATTGCACTGTTATAAGAAATGTTGGATCACTCATAATGCATTCTAAATAATATGGAAATGGGTGTCTTACTGGAAGTTTGACCTTTCCTTTCTGACAGCAACTAATGAAATTTCCGTCATAAGGTCTTTCCTTTATAAAATGATAGGCCCCACAAAACTGACAAACCACATTAAGTAATCCACAATAATGAGTATCTACTTCTACTGCAGTAGTAAACACATTATCATGCATTTCTTCAACATAAATATCAGACCCACATTTTTTTCTTGTGTGTCTACATTCAAGTCATTCTGCAAAATAGAATCATTGCACAATGGTTCAGAGAGATGTTTTTGTTTACTTTTACGTTTCTTTGAAGCCCCAACACACTCACTTGCGGCTTTCTTACTCATCTTTCTTTTATTTAAAAGTCTCTGTCGATCTTCTTCTCGCAAGCGTTGTGAAGTCTCCGGTGTCTGAGCATCTCTCCACCTTTGCTTCCTTTCCCTTGCCAATCTTCTTTTGCATTCAACTTTGTCTTCTCCATTGTCCGCCATGTTAATCTGTAATTGTAAATAGAAATGCAATTATTGTTTATTCTTTGTTTTGTCTACATTTTTTTTCCTTTTTGTACTGTTCGATGAAAGTAGATAAATAAACTAATAAAACATTTTTAATTGTTGCACTTTAGACTGAAAGAAATGAAACCATTTTTTAAAGTATTTTATTGACATATATGAAATCGTAAATAGCTGAACATATCTATCTTTATATTATTAATCCTTCAATGACATTCCTTCATGATTGAATTCACAGCATACCATCAATTTCTTTTTTTTGCAAGTGTTGTAAGCTTCTTATTTTCTTTAAATATTATTATTAATTAGTATTGTCTTTTCATTTTTTTTCAAGTTTTGACTAAATATCATACATTAATGACTCAATAAGTACTCTCTATTTTCAACAAAGTCGTACGCACTGCGCAACGCAGCGTGACGTCTCGTAGTTAGACAATTATAATATGTGATATATAGCCTTCTTCTATGCATCACTACAAAATTAAATTTTATACCTGTGAGGATGATGTTGATGTTGTTCCAAGGCTGCAAACGTCACGCTGTCTGTTTATTCCCTTGCAGATCCGAATAAACTGTAAAATCAAATAGATAATATTTTTAAACTTTTGCTTCATCAATATCATTAAATGAACGTCAACATACATATATTTGGCTACATTAAAAACCTCATAATTTTTAATATTTTGACATAGTAATATAATTAAATTTCTGTACCTGTCCAAATGATCCTTATGCTGTTTAATGTGTGCAAATGTCACTATCTCTGGTCATTCACGTAGATTTCCCTGCAATTATACAAAATAGTAATTAATGTATAATATATTACTTCATCTGTATTAATCAATGAGGCTTAACATACCTATTTTTGCATAGATTAAAAACATGAAATAAATATATCAATAAATCAACATGAACACACATATGTAAGCATAGATTCTAAACATACACTCAATATTACTGTTATTCTTTCAATAAGAATCAATGAATCTGTCTTAATCTTAAATTAATGTCTGACTAAATATAACATCAACACATAATCATGTAGCCTTTTTATTTTTTTTGAGTTTTATTTTAAAATGAGTATGTTACAACTTAATTCTTAAAATAATGTACATTACTAATGAACTAAGAATCAATTACTGTTCATTAATATAAAACTAATGTGTGACTCAATCTAACATCAACATGTAAGCATGAGTATATCAGCTTTTTTTTTTTTTTTTGGTTTATTTTATACAAAATATTGCACATTCTTAACCTTTTTTAAAATTAATGATTAGTAATGATATTATGAATGTTAATTACAATTCTTACCCACAGGTAATCACGACATAACACCAAATAGTTCTTAAATTAATGTACATTAATATTTAATGAATCAATGTGTTCCTAATTAATTAATGTACATTATGAATGTTATTAACAATTGTTTCACACAGGTAGTCATGACATATAACCAAATAATTGTTAAATTAATGTACATTAATAATTAATTTAATAACATTTTTTTTATTGTCCTTCTTAATTTTGATATTAATAATTAATTAATTAATTAATTAATGTACATTATGAGTGTTATTACCAATTCTTTCACACAGGTAAGCACAATATTATGTTTCTATTAATTAAATTTCTTATCTATTATTTATTAATTAAGTACCAATTTATTAATTAATAATTATAAATAATAGGCACAATATTATTTTTCTATTAATTACATTTCTTATCTATTATTTATTAATTAAGTACCAATTTATTAATTACTAATTATAAAAAATAGGCACAATATTATTTTTCTATTAATTAACTTTCTTATATATTATTTAATATGTAATTACCAATTTATTCATTAATAATTAGAAATAATATATTTACCTTTTTTAATATAATAATGCTGAAGCAGTATACTGAAGAGCTCCCAATCTATTGCGATTTCCCTGCATCCGAAAACATCCAGTCAGACTGTCATCACCTGAGGAGAAAGTGTCAGTCCTGTGTGAAATGTGCCCTATATATATAGGCTTTGTGCGCGAGACCAATGCATTGTTTTAGGTGGGAAATCCGCAGTTGCGCAAGGCAAATGCGTTGTTTTCGGCGGGAAATTCTATGTGGCGCGAGACAAAGGCGGGAAATCAGTGTTAATGCGTAAATCGGTAATCTCGTTTCGTAAAATATACTCGTTACTGTCTTTTTACTCATTGTGCGGTTAATCCGCATCCTTTATCTCGTTGTTTTTCTAACACATACGTCTGTGGCGGTGTTTTACGCAGTTCGTAGTAGTATAGCCTAGTTTTCATTTTTTTTGTCGGCCATTTTTTTCTCGCTTAGCCGATTTTCGATCTTTGTAACTCGGCTAAATTGATCTAAATTGTAGTTCCAACTCACTTCCAGACATCCTGCCTGGTTCCCCATGCTGTAAGTGACCTTTATTTTATTTTTTTTGTGTGTATTTAGTGTTTTTTTTAGTGTTTTTCTTCCGCCGCTTATCTCGTAATTTTTTTCACCTCGTATTTTTTTTCTAATTGCTAAGATGTAACGGCTCGCCTGCAATGAGCGCCTGCGGCGCTCATTGCCAAAGTGCTACGATGTAACGGTGCTACGATATAACGGCTCACCTCGCTATGCGAGGCTCGCCTGCAATGAGCGCCTGCGGCGCTCATTGCAAAGTCGTACGCACTACACAACAGAGCGGTTTAACGGCTCGCCTCGCTGCGCAAAGTCGTACGCACTGCGCAACGCAGCGTGACGACGTCTCGTAGTTAGACAATTATAATATGTGATATATATATATTGAGATATATTTATATATTGATTGATTTATATATTGATTATTGATTGATATATATATATATATATATTGATATATATAAATATATATATATATTTATATATTGATTGATTTATATATTGATTATTGATTGATATATATATATATATATATATATATATATATATACATATATATATATATATATATATATATATATATATATATATATATATATAATGATTGAGATATATATATATATATATATATATACCGTGTTTCCCCGATGATAAGGCAGGGCCATCAAATAAGACAGCCCCCCCTTTTTAGAAAAAAATGTAAAATAAGGCACCCCCCGCAAATAAGCCTCCCACCGATACCTGAGCTTACCCGAATCGGATGGTACGGTGGGTGACCCCGTTTGGTCCCTCCGTCTACCGTATTTGCCTCCATGGCTGCGTGTCGCGCCTCGTCATGAAGTGAAGAGGAGGAAGTGACAGGACTGCAGCGCGCGCACATGACTCCGCGCAAGGAAACACAGGCAGATTCCCTCATCCCTCCTTAACGGAGACTGCAGGAGTTTTTTCACGGCCAGAACATCCAAAAGTGAGACACGCAGACAGGTTTCTTTTTCTGTGAGCAATACCACTTACTGTATATAAAGCCTGTTTAAAATGCATACGGTATATAAACAATGGTTTCACCATATACAGGTAATAAAATTCTGTTTTTTTTCAACAATAACTGTGTACTGTAGTCTTCTTCATGGGTAAATAAGGCATCCCCCTGAAAAAAAGCCCTAGAGCATATTTTGGCCATCCAAAAAAAATAAGACAGTGTCTTACCATCGGGGAAACAGGGTATGTATATATATATATATATATATATATATATATATATATATATATATATATATATATATATATATATATATATATATATATATATATATATATTGATATATATATATTGATATATATTGATTGATTTTTTTTATTTCTTTTTTTTTCATGTACAGTTTGGGCCTATATGGTTTTGATTTAGGGTTTTTAAGGTGCGGTTGGGGCCTATATGGTCACACTTGGTTATTTAGGGTTTTTAAGGTGCGGTTGGGGCCTATATGGTCACACTTGGTCTTTTATGGTTTTTAAGGTGCGGTTGGGCCCTATATGGTCACACTTTGTTATTTAGGGTTTTTAAGGTGCGGTTGGGGCCTATATGGTCACCCTTAGTCTTTTAATGTTTTTAAGGTGCGGTTGGGCCCTATATGGTCACACTTTGTTATTTAGAGTTTTTAAGGTGCGGTTGGGCCCTATATGGTCCCACTTGGTCTTTTAAGGTTTTAAAAGTTATGGTTTGGGTCTTGAACGTTCTAATGTTTTTTTGTTGTTGTTTTCTATCACCCCCCAGGTGCAAACTATCTGTGGAAGCAGATTTGTTTGGACTTGTTGGTTGACTTACTGGACGTGAATACCCCGAGAAGGAGAGTCAACTGTAGGTGAGTATCATTGCTTTTAATTTTCTGTCCATGCGTATAGGTGCAAATTTGATGTTGATGTAGTCTTGTCACATGAGGGTTTGCAATCTGTAATGTATACCAATGAATTCAACACACTGTTATTTTAAAGTAATTTTGTGACATAATATAAATTAATATACCGTGATCTCTTTCTTCTATTGGTATCAGAAATTAATACTATTGACTCTCTACTTGTGAAGCCTTTCGGCACCCTAACCTATGAGGAGAAGGTGGAAGTAAAACGGTTAGGACCTGACCAACCAGAGATAAATCTGCAGCAAATCGCAAGAGATAGAGGGAAGCAATATATCCGTACTTTCAATACTGAATGGTACAAGAAGAACGACTGGCTTTCTGGAAGCGTTTCTAGGAAGTCCTTATATTGTTTCCCATGCATCCTATTTGGTGGTGACGCTGCTTGGACCAAAACTGGAGTGTCTGACGTCAAACATCTAGCTGACAAATTGGCAAAACACAAAAGTTCTAAAGCTCACTTGGATAACAGGATCAAGTTTGAGATGCTTGGACAGGTGAACATGGCAGTTCAACTGGACCAAGGATACCAAGTCAGTATTCAAAAACACAATGAAGAAGTGGCTAAGAACCTGTACATCCTTTCGAAGATAATTGATTGTGTTCGCTTTTGTGGCGCTTTTGAACTGGCATTAAGAGGACACGACGAAAGTGATACATCGCTAAATCCAGGAGTGTTTCGAGGCCTGGTGGATTTGGTTGGCAGTATCGATAGTGCAATGGAACAGCATTTGAAGACTGCAACTGTGTTTAAGGGCACCTCCAAAACCGTGCAGAATGAGCTACTGGACTGCATGCATGAAGTTATTAAGGAAGTGATTCACCAAGAGCTTAAGGAAGCCCAGTTTGTGGCAATCCAAGCGGATGAAACAACCGATATTTCCGCTAGGACACAGTGCGTTGTAGTCTATCGCTACATTGACAAGAAGCATCAAGTGGTGGAAAGATTTGATGGCTTCACGGAAATGAAAGCAACGGATGCAGACTCGATTGCTGCTGTTGTGCTGGAAAGTCTGAATACTGTTCTCCCAGAGCCAGAAGACAAGAAGAAACTCATAGCTCAAAGCTACGATGGTGCCAGTGTGATGCGTGGAGATCAAGGAGGAGTTCAAAGAAAAATAAAAAACGTGTCCCCGAACGCACACTACGTCCATCGAGTTCGAGTTTTTTTTTCCAACATAGGCGGCATACCATCTTTTTTTTCACACTCTCCAAAAAGGACTGGAGTTCTGGATGAGGTAGTTGGTAGAAGACTTCCAAGAGGTGCACCGACACAATGGAACTTCAACGTTAGGACCGTGAACGTCATCTACGAGAATAGAGATGCGCTACTTGAGTGTTTCCAGACAATTGAAGCATGTCTAAACTTTGATCAAACATGTATACGTGAAGCCGCAGGTTTCATTGGAATGCTGGAAGACAGGGAGTTCCTTTACTTCCTTAAATTATTTCATTTAATAATGCCACATGTTGACATCCTCTATAGTCAGCTTCAGAAGCGAGACACGGATACTGTTTATAACCAAAAAGTCACAGAAGACTTTGTCGCCAGCATCCAGAAAATCCGTAATTCTGTTGACGAGATAGAAGCAAGTTTGCAGAGCGATGTAACATTCCACAGACGGAGTACGGAGATCTCAACCTTGAGACAACTTTCAAGAGAGGTATGTGACATAGTGGTGGTTCATGCAAAAGAACGTTTTTCATTTTCAAATCACCTAGTCAGTGCCAAACTTGTTCAAAGTGACTTGTATAAATCCCATGACACTTGCTTTCCAACCCAACCTCTGGAAGACACTGTGCAAGCATATCCAATACTGAAGAAGGAACAATTACGCACTGAGCTGTCACTTCTGTATGGGAAGACAGATTTTCATGCTTGTACAAGTGCTGTTGCTCTGCCCAAACTTTTACATCAATTTAATCTGCAGAATGATTTCACAGAGACAGTGAAATTATTAAGAATCCTGATTACAACACCGAAGACCACTGCAGAATCAGAAAGATGCTTCTCCACATTGAAGAGGATAAAAACCTTTTTAAGAAGCACCATGTCCCTGGAGCGGTTGAATGCATTGGCGATGCTCTCAATGGAAAAACAACTGATTTCCGAGATCCCAGACTTCAATGAAAAAAAACATTGAGAAGTTTTGTTCTTTGAAAGATCGCCGTGCAAAATTTAAATACAAGTGATTGAAGCAAAGAAGAATGCATACCCCCAGGGTGTGCAAAGATAAACTGCGTTAAGCAGCACCACCTCACTACCAAACATAACTAGTGGTAAGTAAAGTATGAATGGTGTGTGCGTGTGCATATGGAAGGAGCTATGAAAGGTGTGTGCATGGTCAGTAACAATTGTTGAAGCCTTGGCGTGGTTTGAAGGAATTGGAGGCACTTCCAAGGATAGCAATCACTTCTGTATGGGAAGCCGGAATTTCATGTTTGTATGAGTGCTGTTGCTCTGCACCAACTTTATCATCAATTTAATCTGCATAATGATTTCACAGAGACAGTGAAGCTATAAGGAATCCTGCTTACAACACCGAAGACTACAGCAGAATCAGAAAGATGCTTCTCCACATTGAAGAGGATAAAAAGGTATTTAAGAAGCACCATGGCCCTGGAGCGGTTGAATGCATTGGTTTGAAGGAATTGGAGGCACTTCTAAGGGTAGCTGTCACTTCTGTACGGGAAGCCAGAATTTCATGTCTGTACGAGTGCTGTTGCTCTGCACCAACTTTACTATCAATTTAATCTGCATAATGATTTCACAGAGACAGTGAAGCTATAAGGAATCCTGCTTACAACACCGAAGACTACTGCAGAATCAGAAAGATGCTTCTCCACATTGAAGAGGATAAAAAGGTATTTAAGAAGCACCATGGCCCTGGAGCGGTTGAATGCATTGGTTTGAAGGAATTGGAGGCACCTTCAAGGGTAAGTAAAGTTCTCAGAAATGGCACCACCGAACTACCAAAAATAACTAGTGGTAAGTAAAGTATGAATGGTGTGTGGGTGTGCATATGGAAGGAGCTATGAAAGGTGTGTGAATGGTCAGTAACAATTGTTGAAGCCTTGGCGTGGTGTTACTGCTCATATGGTTATCCATATGCTAATTGAACGTGTTTGTTTGACATTGATTATTGTGTTGTCTAAACAGAAGTGAAATGTTGTAGTTTTCTTGAATCCCAAGATCCACTGGTTTGGGCCTATACAGTGCTGATTGGTCTTTTAAGGTATGTTTGCGGCCTATATGGTCACACTTGGTCTTCTAAGGTATGGTTGGGGCCTATGGTCACACTTGGCATTCTAAGGTATGTTTGGGGCCTATGGTCACACTTGGTCTTCTAAGGTATGTTTGGGGCCTATATGGTCACACTTGGTCTTCTAAGGTATGTTTGGGGCCTATGGTCACACTTGGTCTTCTAAGGTATGTTTGGGGCCTATATGGTCACACTTGGTCTTCTAAGGTATGTTTGAGGTCTATATGGTTCCACTTGGTCTTCTAAGGTATGTTTGGGGCCTATATGGTTCCACTTGGTCTTTTAATGTTTTTTAAGTATGGTTTTGTTCTTGAATGGTCTGATTGATTTGCTTGTTTTCTTTCAACCCCAGGTACAAACCCTATGTGGAAGCAGATTTGTTTGTACTCGTTGGTCAACTTACTGAATGTGAATACCCTGAGAAGAAGAGCCGACTAATGGTAGGTGTCACTGCTTTAATTTTTCTGTTAATGCGTATAGGTGCAATTATGATATTGCTGTAGTCTTGTCACATGAGTTTTTTCAATCTATATTGTATACCAATGAATTTAACACATTGTTACTTTACTTCTTGACATTTCTGCATTGCTGATCATGTATTTCAATGGGCTTTACAAGTATAAGGTCATTGGGCGGGGCTTATAAATGTCATTATGATGTAAGGGAGAGGAGTTATAAAAATGGGTGTGGTTTGAAAAAAGGGGAGTGGCTATGTTTCGCCCTGGTGCTCCTCCAACTTGAAAGTTCACCAGCCGCCACTGGATCCTAGCAGTGGGGAGCTAGTGCCTGGAGGACCTCCTTCGACTCGGCATGTAAGGGGGGGAGATACAGAGGCAAAGAAGAGAGGGGGAGAGAAAAAGGGAGAGAAAAAGGATGGGAGGTGAAGAAAGAATATGGAGAGGAGGGGAAAGAAAGAAGTAGGAAGAGAGAAAGGAAGAAAGAAATTGAGGAACAATTGAGAGAATGAAAGAGAGATGAGGGAAGGAGGTGGAGAGGGGGAGACAGATGAAGCAAGACATGGAAAGGATAGAAGAAGGGAGAATATGGAAGCGAGAAAGAAAGGGTTGATAAAAGATAGACAGGTGCAGTGATGGAGAGAGGGGGTGGATATGGGGGAATTGTGATAGAGTGTGGAATGAGATGGCGGAAGAGAGAAGGGTGAGGGGATAAAGGGGATGAAGAAGAAGATGACAGAAAGGTTACAAAGATAAGGAATGGGCGAAGCAATGGGGAAAGGGTGAAGGGGTTGAAGGAGAGTCGTGGTGAGAGCTCAGTGGACGAGAGTAGGGGCGAGAAATGAGAGACAGAAGGGGAAAAAAAGGGGGTGAGAGAAAGGGAATGAAAAGGGAGTGAGAGAAAGGGAGGTAAGAGAATTGCAAGATAAAAGGGGTCATAGAGAAAAGGAGATATATAGAAACAGATGGAATGGAAAGAAAATAGTGGGGATAATGGTGTGAAAGGAAAAGAGAGAAGGGGAAGGTGAAGAAATAGAAGGGGTGACGCCCAGAGTGACCCTAACATTATTTGGGACTGATGGACTGGAGTGGGCCCTGGGCTGGTGTAAATTGACTGTTATTCCCCTCCTGCTCTTTCCTAAATGATGTCCTCAAAGCCTGACCACTCGTACTGTGCCAGCCTTATTGTGTATTGTATGCCATGTTTTACCGTCAGCCATCTTGTTTGCGATGTACAGTTATTGATGTGTGAAATGGTACCCAGTCATGTTTGGTCTCTTAATGCTGCATTTTACCCAAATGTTCAATAAAATGGGTTATTAAGGTCTCCTGGGGATGTGGGGTATACTGTACAAGATGCCCAGTTGAGGGGGGTTCAATACTTCCCAGGTGGGGCTGCAAGAGGATCATGGGGTAACAAGGTGGGATTAACCACTATTGTTCTAAAGTCAACATAGGGTTGGTATCGCTTTAAGACTGTTCTGTTCAGTTTACAATTAGATGACCACAGTCAGTGGTTTGATCTCTGCATTAGTTGTCAAATGGGAAGCCATCTGGACTCAAATCCCGATCACTCAGTATAGACTTCCATGAGAATTAGAGCTGGCGGCGAGCTCCTGACAATTGTCCAAAGAGAGCACAAAGGTGATTATCTCAGATCAAGGGAGAGCAACTCTGCTTTGATCTCTGTTTGATCGCTAATCTCAATGGCCCCTATTCATCTCTATAGCCATAGAAGTCTATGAGCAGGAGACATTAAGAAAGTCATGGAAACCAAAGACTGGCCCGTAAACCAAATACCACTGGTCTTGTTACTCCAACCGCGACGGAATAAATAACCGGCTATGTATCTTCACAGCACCCACCCACCAGGGAGTTGCCCCCTGACAACAGGTAAACTTGTCCCTGTATGTCACTTATTCTCCCATAACCCACCGGCTCTGCGGTTTAACACTACCCACCCTAGGTGAGACAGAGCCGGCCAGTAGTTCAGAGTCTTCCCTGCTTGTTTAGGCAACTTGTTCCCAAATACATGTAGCTTTGTCTGAGGTGATCCTAGACAATACACCAGACCCCTGACCATCTCAGTGATACCAAATGGTTCAGATCACCCCAGTGTCACCCACTAGTATGTCCACTTAAGGCAATTCCAGATTCCTGTCTTATGAACCGGGACAGTAATATTGGGATCCCCTTAAAGGGGCATATACCGAAATTAGGGGATATTTATAGATTTGTTCTATACACCATCAGACAGCCCTCATGATAGGCAGATACCCCCTAGAAAGCCTGGAACAAAGGGAAAGTTAATTTAGTTATTCAGACAGTCTCCAGGTCCAAGGGGAGGGGGTGACTGGGAGGGATGACATCACATGTTTAGGGTATAAGCTGTTGGGGATTGGTGGAAGATCTGTTGTCCGAGGTTGTGAGACTAAATATGATTGGATAATGTTATGCATAAATATGTTTTTTTTACCATAGACAATAAAGGTACAGAAGCAAAGTGTATGTTTCATTCTGAGGGAATATAATCATTCTAACCACTGGAATTATTACTACAGATTCCTCCTGGAGCTATACTTTTAACCACTGAGAGTACCACCGCTAAGCCTGCTTACTGTTCTTCCTGGGTATCTGTGTGCATTTGATGCTGTACTGGGTTCATGCCTGCTAACAGGGATACCAAATGAACCCCACAACCTGCTGGATAAGACTGATTTCAGATCTTTCTAAGCCCAACCAATCGGCAGGTCGTCACAAAGGGAGAAAATAGAAAAAGGGAGAGAAAGAATAGAAGAGAGGGGATAGCAGGGGGCTGCTGGGGTCACTAGAGGCCTAGGGAGGCCATGGAGCCACATTGGGATTTGGGGACCAATGGGGCCACTGGAATGTGTGGGTCGTGGGAGGATTGGGTGGGGCTGCAGGGGCCAGAAGTTGTAGGGAGAGGTCAGTGAGGGGTTCACTGGAGTGCCAATGGGGCCAGATTTTTAAGTGGAAGTGCCAGGGTAGTACCCCTCCCCTAGGTCCTAGAGAGTACAGTTTTTTCTTTTAAAATCCAAAATCAAACAAATGACTTCTAAGACATACAGGTAACCCTACGTGACGCTACCCCTTTTAGCTCTGATTTGCTACTTTCTCTTCCTTTGTGTAATTCTCTTCTGAACGCTAAGCCTGCTATATCGCTGTTTTTGAGTGCCAATCCCTTTAAATCCCTGCTTAGTGCCCTCAGATGTGCCATTGTGCTGTCTGAATGCTATGGCGATATGGTGCCCATTTTAGCACTTTTTTCATATAGCATGCCGCATGGAGGAACGCACGTGGAGCGCCAAACTGGGTATTGCTGTATTTCACCATAAAATGCTAATTTAAATAAATGGTACAAAATACAGAAATAAAGAAGCAGTGAATGGCTAATCTAAGCTTTGTTATAGCACTTCTAAAATGTGTAAAAAATTTATACAGTGCGAAAAAAATACTAAACCATCTGGCATGTAATAATGTTGTTGTCTTACCACTAAAGGGTATGTGACATAATATGGATATTTATTTATTTTATGGCATTGATGCATTCTGAGCATGCACTAATCTCTATGATCCATCTGATAAAATGTAGGAAGTGGAGAGAGGAGCCCCACCAATCTAATTGTAGATACGCCTTTATCGTCATTAAATATATATACTAGCGACTTGCCCATCAAAAAATGACGGCAATAAGATTGTAAGGCAGGTAATGGTGTTTGCGTGCGAAATTAATTTTTAGGGCGTTTTAAGATCCTTCGGCGCTCATTGCGAGCCTCTGGGATGTTTGTGTGCTATGAGCAGCGTTGGTGTTTTTTTTTGGTATGGCAATGAATAATTAATAAAATAAGAAATTAATATACTTTACCTATTGTGAAGTAATAATATATACAGGAAGCATTGTGTTGAAGAGCTGGCAATCTGTTTTCATGTTGCTGCAGCATCAGTGCTGTGGAGCTGCTGTGTAAGCGTCATGAATGTGTGTAGTGTAATAGTGTGCGTGCGCGAGGCAAATCTGTTAGCGTAGCTGTGTACTTCCGGATTGTATAAGTTATTGTTCTAAAATGGCGACTAATGTGTGGTACGCGGCTGTGACGGATTTTGAGTCCTTGTTTTCGGATGTCGTCCGATTTTTTCGGAAAATCCGTAGGTGTTTGGTGGTGTTTTGCGTGTTTAGGGTCCTTTAGCCTCATTTTCGTTTTGTTCGGCGGCCATTTTTTCTCTCTCTTAGGTGATTTTCTGGTGTCTAAACTCAGAAATTTGGACTTATATTGAGGTGTAACTTCACTTGCAGAGGTCCTGGGTGCGTCCACTTGCCGTGGGTAAGCTTTTTATGTGTTTGTTGTGTGTATTTATTGTGTTTCTAATGTTTTTGGGGTCGCGCGGGTTGCATCCTTGTTTTCGGATCTCGCACGTCTTTTTCGTAACATGCATATGTGTTTGGTGGTGTTTTGCGTCTTTAGAGTGCTGTAGCCTCGTTTTCGTTTTTTTCGGCGGCCATTTTTTCTCTCGCTTAGGTGATTTTCGGGTGTCTAAACTCTTTTATTTCGAGTTAAATTGAGGTGTAACTTCAGTTTTCGAGGTCCTGGGTGCCCCCTTGCTGTGGGTAAGCTTTTTATGTATTTGTTGTGTGTATTTATTGTATTTTTCATGTTTTTATGTGCGCGGGTTTCGGGCAGTTTTTGTGAGGGGGTAATGGGTCGTAATGCGTCTCGTATTTTTGTTTTGTGACTCCGTAAATTTTGCGAGGAGCGCAGTTGCTGGCAAGGAGCGCCTTCGGCGCTCCATGCCAGCAACTGCGGTCCTCGCAAAGAGAGCCCGCAGGATTAGCAACAGCCCGCATGCTCACAACTATATATGTGACTAGCGACTTGCCCGTCAAAAAATGACGGCAATGTGATGTATATGTTTGTCAAGTTGTTTAGTTATTAATATAGATTTTTGACACTTGTAAGTATTGGGATATGAACGTGTATTTTTGTAAAATGTTGAGCTAATGTTTTTTTAACATGAAATTTGTATCTGAAGAATTGTTAACTTTAATATACATTGAATCCAGAGGAAAGCAAAAAGTAAAAAGCCTTGTTGAAACGTCTCGAATTTTAACATGAAGTTTAAAATTTATGTAAGCAATAACCTTCAAAGTATATTTTTTGAAACTTGAACTTTATTTTTTATGTAACTTTGGAACTTGACAAAACATTTGTAGAATTTGGAACATTATAAACCGTAACATAGTGAATACATTTTGTAACCTAATTTTGTATTAAGAGTATTAACAATTGAATGTAAAACCAGTTTCACTTTAAAGTATTAATTATAGTAAACTTTAGGAAATGGTTTTTTAACATGCAATTTTTATCTGAAGAATTGTTAAATTGAATATAGATTTAATGCAGAGTAAGAGAAACATTATAAAAACCCTCCTTTAAATGTACACAATTTTAACATGAAGTTTGTAATATGTTTAAGTCAGATACTTATTATGTGTGTAAGTAAGAAACTTTCCAAAACATTTTTACAACTTGTAACATTATAAACAGTAAGATAGTGAATTAATATTTAAACATAATTTTTTATTAAAAAACATTAACATTTGAATGTAAAAACAGTTGAACTTTAAATTAATCATTATTAACATGCAATTTCTATCAGAATAATTGTTAACTTCAATATACATTGAATGTAGAGGAAGGCATACAGTAAAAACTCTCCTTAAAACGTACCTAATGAAAGTAATTCCTTACTGACCACATAAACTGGCGATAAACATTAATGTAGGTAGTAATCTTAAGATAACAGACAATATTTACATTGTGACTTAAAAGGTGCTTGAGCTCTTAACATGAACTTTGTATTATGTTGAATTAAAGAACTTGAAAATATTGTTTTTAAACTTGTAACATTAGAAACATTAACATAGTCACTTAACATTTTAACATAATTTTTCTGAATAATGCAAGGCAAGTATTTTGTGAGGCGAATCATCCATAAACAGTACTTCCATTAATTATGACTGAATTAAACAACAAATTGATATGTATTTTTGAATGCTTTTAAAAAATGTTTGCATGGCTTTAATTTGTATCCTGCAAAGTTATAGTACTTCATAGTAGACAATGTTTTTAGTAAAAATACGTCCATCTTCTAATAAATCACCTTGACTTTCATTCTTTTCAATGTAAACTTTAATAGCCTGTGGATTTTTGCACCGTGACAACGCAACGTACAATTGACCATGTGCAAATACTGGTTCTTCCAAGAAAATACCCAAAGATTTGAAAGTTTAACCTTGTGATTTATTAATGGTCATGGCAAATGCCATAATAATGGGAAATTGTCTTCTTTGAAGTATAAAAGGGAGACTACTTTCACTTGGTGCTAAATCTATTCTTGGTATGAAAACTCTCTCTCCTTTATGGGTACCAGTTAAAATTTCAGCATCTATAAAATGGTCCTTTAATTGTTGAACAATTAATCTTGTGCCATTGCATAGGCCTTTTTTGGGGTTCATATTTCGCAGTTACATGATAATTGCACCTTTCTTTAGCTGCAAAATATGTGGTGGCATTCCAGAAGGAGTTAGAGAGTTTATGAATTCAGTTGAAAAGTTTGCCTGACTTTCATTGTCATCAGCAAGTACAGAATCAGCACTGTGATAATTTCTTTGTGGTGCATTAATTTTTTTAAAGATTTCATTATTGAGGATTAATGCATCTTTATTTTTACACGTCAGTATGACTTGGTTGTCAAGCTTGGAATATTCTTCGTTATTTATGCTCCCTTCAAATATAGCCGATATAATATCTTGTTGACAAATCATATGAGGTGGGATCTCTACAGTGTCGTCAGGTAAATGTAGTATTTTTTCTGTTCTGCCTTCTCCAATTTTAATAAGCCAATCATTGAAATCAGTTTGGCCTTCTGATCTCATATTTTGTTGCAGTTGAAGATGTGTAAAATGTTTCCATACTGTGCTTGACTTGATACAGGTTTCGATAATGTCAGTTCGATTTCCATGTACAACGACAGGTAATGTTTGTCTAAAATCGCCACCCAACAACATTGCCTTTCCACCAAATGGAAAAATATTATCCATGACTTCGCAAAGCAAATGGTCAATACATTGGAGGGCATAGCATGACATAATTGTCGCCTCATCTATTATAATTAATTTACATTTCTTCAATTTCTTTGCTTGTAATGATGTCATGCGAATATCTGACACAGAATTTTCTAAAATAGGCACTGGCAGTTTAAATCCACTATGAACAGTTCTTCCACCTTCTAATAAAAGTGCAGCAATTCCAGTAGTGGCAAACGCCATTGCTATTTGACCTTGTGCTTGTACTGAACTCATTAATAAATTGTACAAATAGGTTTTTCCTGATCCGCCAGGTCCATCAAGATAGAAATAACGCTCTGTCACCATGTCATCATCTATTGCATTTTTAATGGCATGAAATGCTTGCAATTGTAGTGTATTTAAAGTTGCAAGTCTTTCTTGTGTTCTTTCTGCTTGTAGTTGAATGTCATAGTCTTCAAAGTTTATGTCATCTATAAGACCTGGATCAGGCAAATTAAAACTTGCACAACTTAATCCATGAGTTAAAAATACTTCTTGGATTTCCATTAACGCTTTTAAGTGTGCAATGGGTTCATTGTATCGTCGCATAAAGTCTTCAGCCATATTACTTTTAAAAGTCTCGCACAAAGCTAATGCATTTGGAGCATTTGACAAGATACAAATAAAAGCAAATTGTTCTCTCATCTGTCGTGGCATTTGACATTGTGCTGCTTCTTCTAAACATCTTTCCCACTCTGTATCATCAGCGAGTAAGTTTCTATGTCTTGCAGCTAAATGGAAGGATTCATATACAATGTCATTAACAGTTCTTAATTGTTTAAAACTTTGTGCTCCTAGAACATTTAAAAGTAATATCCGTAAGCAAAAACGTTCAACATCTCTTGGACTGACTGTGTAAATTCTTGGAATTATTTTATTGCCTCTGGTTTTTCTTGGTCTCCATAATCCATTCACAAAAACATAGTGATATGGAATTTCAATATATAAGTATTGTGTTGCTTGAGCATCAGTGGAATTTAATGCAAACCATGCAGTTAGTGTAGTGTGACGATCTTCACTTTGGGCCAATGCATTCATTTCATTTCCAGCATGGAAATAGACTAAATGTCGTTGTGGCAAATGTACTGCTAATCTATATACTGCATGTGATCTATCATGCATTTCAAATTTTAAAAGCCACCACATAGCTTCTATTGCACTGACATAGCGAGCATCTACATGAGATGCAAGTTCATCATGTACTAACTCACTACATTCAGGGTTGTCTGCACTTTTGACGACTACAGTAGCTGCATCATAGCCTTTGTAAATATATTTGTAGACATATTTATTTGATGGAAGTGCAGGCTTCAACGTTGATGTGGGCATTGTACTTCATGAGTAAATGTGGATTGTAGGGTACTACATATCTATTGTTCACTTTTTTTCCACGAATAATGGCATTATCTCCTTCTCTTCTTTTATAAAGTGGATATCCATCACAATTTGCATATGTTTTGTCTCTATAATCTTTTGGAAAATCTTTGGAACATTTATTATTTTCCATACATGGTGATTGCGGATTAAGGTCTCCACAGGGTCCATGAATCATGCGATGAGTAACAATCTTATATAGTCTACCATATAGTTCTGGATCTGGTAGTTCAGCAACTATGACTGCATCCACTTTGTCCGAAGTATCTAATTTATCTTTCTCTTGAAGTATTATGAGAAGATGTGCATGTGGAAGGCCTCTTTTTTGGTATATACATAAGCAAGACATTTGCCAAATAACTGATTTATAGTGAAGTCACGTATTAATTCATTTAATTTGATCTTAAAAACTCTGGCTACTAAATCTGGTTGATCAGAAGCAGTTTGACCAAGAAGTAGATTTTGTGTAGTTTCTGGCCATTGTGGATTACATGTAAATGTCAGAAATAAATCTGGTTTTCCAAATTTGTGACAATAGCCATAGCATCATTGTATCTTTCTCTCATATTTCGAGGAGATCCTTGAAAGGAAGATGGTAAAATGATGGCTTTGCCATCTGTCATGTCTCTGCTTGTAGCCCCGTCAGCCACATAGTCCATGAGTCCAGAATATTGTTCTACACGTAGTTTATCTTGTTGATATTTTATAAAGTTTAAATTATTTGCCTCAACTTGCAAATATGAATCAATAATCCATTGTTGTGTTAGTTTTCCACCACATAAAATCGGATTAAATCCATGTCGAATGGCAATTTGAGCTACTTTAAATTCAAGCATAGAAACATTATTTCGGATTCTGGCTTTAGCATTTGGGTAACTGGGAAGGGTTAATTTTGGTTGCCAACCTGCTTCTCCATGTGGGAAAAAGATGGAATATGTCATTGGATCTAAATTTGGACTTAAGATATTCATATTAATAAATGGTTGCTCCTCATTTCTGGGATATATTCTAATGTCTCTTTGAAATGGTGGTTCTCCATCATTTTGAAACACCATTGCAACCTCATTTGATGTTGGCAAGTTATAACGACGATTATCAGTATGTCTGTCTCTTTTAAGCACCATATTAACCTTTGGCATGGGTAATTGATGTTTTTGTGCATGAAGTAATTGTTCATTTTCTACTTCTGCCAATTTTTTGTAAGCTTTACTGTAGGGATTGTTGTCCATAACGTTATTTAGCTCTATGAAAACACTGGGTAAGCATTTTTAATTTTCTTCCATCTGCATACGTTGGTCAACAGCTTCCATTGTATCTAGGACATATAGTTGAGCGAATTTTCTTTGCTCTCCTTCCTCTGGATGTAAATGTGAAGTACGATGATAATTTTGGCCTTGGACTTTAAAACAGTAAGGACCATGTACTGGTACATTAGCAGCTAATGTTGCCCCCATAGATGCAAAGGATATGGCACTATTGTAGGATCTTATGTTTGTCTTAAAATTTTTGTAGTTTGGAAAAGTAGGTTCAGTCATAATATTTTGTAAATAGATTGGAAATTCTTTCCTTTCTGGAAGTTTGAACTTGCCTTTTTGACAGCAACTAATAAATGGGTCTCTCCTGTTTAAAATAATAAGCCTCACAAAACTGACATTGAGTAGTCATGTCCCCACAACTATGAACCTCTACTGCTAAAGACTTGAGTAAAGGACAATTTGCAAAGCATATAGGAGTTTGACTTTCATATTCATCAGGTGAAAAGTCATGGAATGTTTGAACAACAGGTTCTAAATGCTTAGTTTTTTTCGTGGCTTTTCTTGGTATATGTTGTCCTGGTTTTGTTGAAATGTCCTGTAAGTTTTCAGGAACAGGTTGTAAATGTTTTTTTTTTGTAGTTGCTTTTTTTGGTGTGTCTTTAATTGTATCTTGTAAAATGTCATCTGATGTTTGAGGAATAGGTTGTAAATGCTTTATTTGCTTTGTAGTTTTTTTTGGCGTATCTTTCATTTTTGCAGCTGATAGTCTTTTGCTTGCAAGTCTTTTGCGTTCTTTTTCTCGTCTAATTTCTTTCTCCTCTGGTATCTGCTGGGCGGTCCATCTCTCTTGTCTTTCTCTAGTTTGACGTCTTTTCTTGTCTTGTTTGCTCTCGTTATCAGCCATGTTAATCTGTAAAGGCAAAAAAAGAAATGTAATTGGGTATATTGAAATTTGTAATTACTGTTAAAGATTATTGTGCACAATTGAGAAATAAAAGGTAAATCATTAATGTATCAGTTATATTTTGTTAAAAGTTATAATTCCTGGCCTCATTAAATAACAATTTGGCCAATTGAATACTGCTGTAAATAAGCAGTTAACATCTTTTTTTGAAATAATTTTTTAGTTATTGAAAACCTTGTTTGTGGATAGATGTTTACCAATTAAAAACTTCTTTGCAAAAAAAAACATTGATGTTTTTCTGTTGACACGGATGCAGATGAAACATGTTTCTTTAGTTTTCTCCTTTTGTACTTATTATACTGTACCTTGGTTGAAGTGTGATTTCAATCCGAATGTTTGTTGTTCCTCGGTTGAAAATCTTTGTCCAATGGTCTGGTCCTCTGTTGGAAGTCCTCGTCCGATGGTGTGGTCCTCTGTTTAAAATCCTGGTCCTATGGTCTGGTCCTCTGTTAAAAGTCGTGGTCCGATGGTGTAGTCCTCTGGCGATAGCCCTCATCCGATGCTGTGGTCCTCTGGCGATAGCCCTCGTCCGATGTTGTGGTCCTTTGGTGAAAGTCCTCGTCCGATGGTCTGGTCCTGTGTTGAAAGTCCTCGTCCGATGGTCTGGTCCTGTTTTAGTGTGAGTTTGTTACAATCCTGTTTTGTGTGTACCACTTTGTGTGTCCAATATGTTGGATACTTTGGCCCTCATTCAATTGCATTTTGGCCAATTCAATAGGGCTCTAAATGTGCTTATTTAGAGCCATATTCAATTGGCTAAAATAGCAATTGAATGAGGGCCTTTGGTTGCTGCATTTGTTATATTGTCGGGGCCTCATTCAATTGCGTTTTTGGCAATGGAATAGAGCTCAATATGACCACAGAGCATCTTTTTTTACAGAAGTTTTTAGTTAGTGAACTTGTATCCAAAAGCAAGGTCTTCACTAACTAAAAAGTTCATTAAAAAAATATGCTCTGTGCTTATATAGAGCCCTATTGAAATTGTCAAATCACATTTAAATGAGGCCTTCGGCCATTAAAGATATATAGGTCCTCATTAAATTGAAATTTTGCCAATTGAAGAGGGCTCTATATAAGCGCATAACATATTTTTTGACCGAAGTTTTTAGTTAGTGAAGACCTTGATTTTGGATAGAAGTTCATTAACTAAAAAGTTATGTCTAAAAAATATGTTATGTGCTTATATAGAGCCCATCAATTGGCCAACTCGCAATTGAATGAGGCTCATAGTTTGTTTCTTTTTTTATACTTAATACTTTACCTTGATTGAAGTGTCGAATGACAGAGGGTCCCCTCCTGCCAATCTTAATCCACCGGTCTTCTTGTAGTGTCTGTTTGAAAAAGAAAGTGAAATGGTTAATTGTATATTTCTTATTTTTTATTTAGCAAAGCATGGCCTTTTCAGAATGTAATGTATTGTTCTATCTTACCTGTTCTTCTTTGTTGGTGTTCTTTAAAAGGGATTGTGCTTCACAATGCACGGTGCAAATTGTTTCAATATTAAAAGAAGTAGAAAGATTCAGCTTTATGTGATCTATTGAATTGCAGTAAATTAATGTCATTTAAATATACTTCTGTAATTATTTTCAATTAACATTATTTTTTGGGGGTCTACACACATATGTCACATACATGAAGCACATTTCCAGAGTTCAATGTAATTTTTGTGTGTGCGTGTGACATCACTATACATGAATCATATTTTAATTGTTAAATGAACCTTATTTTTTGTTTTTGCCAACACACATAAATGTGCGTGTGTGACATGTGACTATAGATGATACATATACTGTATGTGCGTGTCACGTATCAGTATACATGACTCATATTTTAATATTACATTTTTTTTTTGTAATGTCATTTAAATGTAGTTGTTTAATTAGTTTGTTTTAAGATCATTTTGTTGCAGGGGCAATAACCATAAATGTGCGTGTGACGTGACTATGCATGATAGACATAAATGTGCGTGTGACATGTGACTATACATGATAGACATAAATGTGCATGTGACATGTGACTATACTTGATAGACATAAATGTGCGTGTCACATGTCACTATACATGATACACATATATGTGCGTGTCACATGTCACTATACATGATACACATATATAGTTACATAGTAATTAAGGTTGAAAAAAGACTTTCAGTCCATCAAGTTCAACCTGTTAAGATCTCCTCTGATCTGCAATATGCGGATTAGTTATTAATTAAATTATTGATTAAATAATTATTAATAGTATAGTATTGGAGGATGAATAAAGAGTTAGTCCATCAAGTTCAACCTTTTTAGATCTCTATTGATCTTTTTAATGTGGACTATTTATAATTATTGTTAATTGTTAATTGATCCAGAGGAAGGCAAACAGAAAAAAAAAAACCAATGAAACTTTGCCAATTGTCTCATAAGGGCAAAAATAGCAAAATTCCTTCCTGACCCCAGAAACTGGCGATCAAATTTCTCCCTGGATCAATATTCCTTGCTAGTTTCCTAGGATAGCCTTGAATGCCCTCTTTATTCAAAAATATATCTAACCCCTTTTTGAAGTTCGCTGTCACCACCTCCTTTGGTAGAGAATTCCATAGTTTAACCACCCTAACTGTGAAGAACCCTTTCCTTTGTTTAAGGTGAAATCTTTCTTCCTCTAACCTCAAAGGATGTCCTCTTGTCAGTTGATAATCTCTTGCTACAAAAAGTTCACTTGACAAAGCCTTATATTGACCCTGGATGTATTTATATAACGTAATCATATCTCCTCTTAGACGCCTTTTTTCTAGCGAAAATAAGTTTAATTTTGTTAGTCTTTCTTCATCACTTAGCCCCTCCATTCCCCTTATTAGTTTTGTAGCCCTTCTCTGTACTTTTTCCAGCTCTAAAATGTCTTTTTTATGAGGTGGTGCCCAAAATTGTACTCCATATTCCAAATGAGGGCGTACTAGAGATTTGTATAGTGGCAGAATTATATCTTCTTCCCTGGCTTCTATACCCTTCCTAATACATGCTAATATTTTATTTGCCTTTGCAGCTGCTGCTTGGTTTTGAGCGCTGTTACCTAGGTGGTTGTCCACTAGTACTCCCATATCCCTTTCAATATCTGATACCCCTAGATTTGCTCCATTAAGATTATAGATTGCTTGGCTATTGTTCCTTCCCAAATGCATAACCTTACATTTATTTGTATTAAATCTCATCTGCCATTTAGCCGCCCATTTCTCTAATTTATGCAAATCCTTTTGTAGGGAAAGTACATCATTATCTGATTTTATTACCTTGCACAACTTAGTGTCATCAGCAAAAATGGAGACACTACATTCAAATCCTACCTCAACGTCATTAATAAATATGTTCAAAAGGAGAGGACCTAATACTGAACCTTGAGGAACCCCACTTATCACATTAGACCAATCGGAGTATGTTCCATTTACAACGACCGTTTGCTTACTGTCTTTTAGCCAGCTCTCGATCCATGAGCAGATATTTACTGCAATTCCTGTATCCCTTAGTTTGCTCACTAGTCTTCCATGTGGCACTGTATCAAATGCCTTTGAAAAATCTAAAAAGACTACATCCACTGAGTTGCCCTGATCCAAGTTCCTACTAACCTCCTCATAGAAACTAATTAGATTGGTCTGACACGACCTTTCCTTCATAAATGCATGTTGACTGCTACCTATGATCCTGTTCAAATAGACATATTCTTGTATTCTGTCCCTTATTAACCCTTCTAAAGGCTTCCCAACTACAGAAGTGAGGCTCACTGGTCTATAATTCCCCGGATTTGCTCTAGATCCCTTCTTAAATATAGGTATCACCTCTGCTTTTCTCCAGTCATCTGGTAGAGACCCTGTAGTGAGTGAATCTTGAAAGATTAGATATAATGGTTTGGCTATTACAGAGCCCAGTTCCCTCAGTACCCTTGGATGTATTCCATCAGGACCTGGGGCTTTATTAACATTTATTTTCTCCAACCTCTTTTGTATTTCTTCCTGCGTTAACCAATTATTTAGTGATGGTAATGTAGCCCCATTATGTTGCGGTGTCCCAACCACTGGTACCTCCCTTGTGTAAACCGCCGAAAAGAACCTATTTAGCTCATCTGCCTTTTCCTGGTCACTAATTATCAGACTGTGTCACATTGTAATGGTCCTATCGATTCCTTCCTGTCCTTCTTCCCATTAATATATTTAAAAAAATATTGTAGGGTTAGTCTTACTTTCCATTGCAACTGACTTGTCATTTTCTATTTTAGCCAGTCTAATAGCCCTTTTGCAAGACTTGTTGATTTCCTTATAGTCACATAAAGCTGCCTCTGTTCCCTCCTTCTTGTATAATTTAAATGCATGTTTCTTTTTCCTCATCATGATCTTTAAGTTATTGTTAAGCCACATGGGATGTGATTTACTCCTATTCATTTTATTTCCACATGGTACATGCTGCGTGTGACATGTGACTATACATGATAGACATAAATGTGCGTGTGACATGTCACTACATAAATCACATTTTCCTAGTTCATTATTTTTTTTTTGTCCTGTCTTGATAATAAAATATAATATATTATAGCTTACCTCTCAGTTGTAATTTGCACAATGTAAAGTAGGAAATTAGGAAAGAATTGTCTTCTCAAGTAAAAGCAGCAGCGACATGTCCAGTCACTCCGTTCATCACCTGAGGAGAAATGTTTGTTTTTGTGTAAAATAGGCAGTATTTATAAACTTGTAGAAAATTCTGGAAAGTTAGACCGTTAGAACGCAATACGCATGCGCTATTTGCGTTCCAGCTTACAATTTGCGTTCCATCCGCCATTTTGTGCGTAGTAGTGGTCAAAATGGTGTTTAATATGATTGTGATACGTTCCGCATAGTATGTGTTTCATTATTGCGAGTAAGTGTAGTATAGTTACGTCTGAAGCCTCGTTTTCGTTTTGTTCGTCGGCCGTTTTTTCTCTCGCTTAGCGATTGTATTACTGTCTAAAGTGTTTTATTTTTATTTAAATAAAGGTGTAACTTTTTTTTTTGAGGTGCTGGATGGTTGCTCTTGCTGTAGGTAAGCTTTTTATGTGTGTGTTGTGTGTATTTAGTGTGTTTTAAATGTTTGTATGTCGGCGTGTTGCGTCCGATGTTTGCGAGGTCGTAATATCTGTTAACGTGTGTCGTATGGTGTTTGCGTGTGTAGCCTCGTTTTAGTTTTTTCCGGCGGCCATTTTTTTCTCGCTTAGCAGATTTTTTAGTGTGTAAACTCATTTATTTTGAGTGAAATGAAGGTGTAAGTTGCATTTTTGAGGTCCTGGGTGCTATCTCTTGCTGTAGGTAAGCTTTTTATGTATGTGCTGTGTGTATGTATTGTGTTTTTAATTTTGTAATGTTCGCGAGATGCTTTGCAAGGTCCTCAGGTGCTGGCATGGAGCGCCTTCGGCGCTCCATGCCAGCAACTGAGACCTGAGACCCTCGGCCAGTGCCCTCGCTTCGCGAGGCCCGCGGGCTCGCTTCGCGAGCCCGCAGCGTTAGCAACAACTCGAACGCTCACAACTATATATGTGATAAATATTCCTAAATATCTCCGCTAATACACAGAGACACAATTTTGAATTTGAAGGACTAGCATTACTGAGATGTTCACTTTCCCACATGGGTCACATAGTTACATAATAATTGAGGTTGAAAAAATACTTTTAGCCCATCAAGTTCAACCTTTTAAGATCTCCTCTGATCTGCAATATGCAGATTAGTTGTTAATTGATCCATTTGACGGGTGCCCATCAAGCTGAACCTGTAAAATCAAGATGTGATGAGATTAACGTGATGTACATTCTAATATCCATGATGTCTAGCTTATTCTGGTATTAATCTTAGCAAATCTAAGACTTGCAGGCACGGCCGGATCTTCCATTAGGCAGGGTAGGCATCCGCCTAGGGGCGCCTCCCTGAGGGGGGCGCCTCATTACTACAAAATAAATAATGTTCTTTATTTTATTGTTAATGTGTCTTTAAGAAATTTGGGGGTGGGACCGCACAATTGCAGCAGCAAGACGGACAGTGTGATCCACCACTTGGAAGTGGATACATATCTAGAAGTATGCACACCGCAGCAGCGCCATGCTTGTTCGTATGCTCTGAGCAGTTACACAATCTCGCTTCCTATCCTACCTCACACAGAGCTGTGTCACCCAGGGGCCCAGCAAAGAGGTCGCCGACTACAGGCACACCACGTCCGCTGCGCCGTCTATACAGAAAGCGCGCGGTGCGCACTTGTGCCATCTATTGCTTAAAAATGGGTACTGCACTGGTGTGGGAACATACACCATCTATTGGCTAAAATGTGCTAATGCTTATTATTTTAAATGTAACTATGTATGTAATGTTATTTTATATGTATGTAATGTTATTTTATATGTAATGTTATTTTATATGTAATGTTATTTTATATGTAATGTTATTTTATTGTGATGTTATTTTATTGTGATGTTATTTTATTGTGATGTGTGTTTTAATTAAATCTGTGTTTATTTGTATGTTTTGTGTGTTACTTTTTTACATTTTGGCTTAAGGGTTATGGTTAGGGTCAGGGATAGGGGTTTAAGGGTTATGGTTAGGGTTTAGGGTCACAGTGTATGTTGGTTTAAGGGTTAGGGTCAGGGGTTAGGGTTTAGGGTTGGGATCAGGGTTACGTTTAAGTTTAGGGTTAGGTTTAGGGTCATGGTGTACCGTCAGGGATAGGGTTAGGATCAGTGTTAGGTTTAGGATAAGGCTTAGGGTTTAGGGTCACATTTTAGGGTTAGGATTAGGGATAGGACCAGGGTTAGGAACAGGGTTAGGTTAGTGTTTAGGGTAAGGTTTATGGTAAGGCTTAGGATTTAGGGTCACAGTTTAGTGTCAGGATTAGAGTTAGGAACAGGGTTAGGTTTAGGGTTCTGATCTCCTACATGCATGGGGGACCTGGAGGGGTGGGGGTAGCAGATCAGAATTGGGGACCTGGAGGGGTGGGGGGTAGGAGACGGCCAGTGTTCCTGCGGGTGCCGGTACGAGGACACTGGCAATAAATGACCTCACGGTCAGCATGGTCTATACGACTAGCTCTATGACTATAACTTTTGCTCATTTTAAAATAATATATACATTTTTCTTGTGTGTGGTTATCACATACAGTTGCAAGCAAAAGTATGTGAACCCTTTGGAATGATATGGATTTCTGCACAAATTGGTCATAAAATGTGATCTGATCTTCATCTAAGTCACAACAATAGACAATCACACTCTGCTTAAACTAATAACACACAAACAATTAAATGTTACCATGTTGTTATTGAACACACCATGTAAACATTCACAGTGCAGGTGGAAAAAGTATGTGAACCCCTAGACTAATGACATCTCCAAAAGCTAATTGGAGTGAGGTGTCAGCCAATTGGAGTCCAATCAATGAGATGAGATTGGAGGTGTTGGTTACAGCTGCCCTGTCCTATAAAATACACACACCAGTTCTGGGTTTGCTTTTCACAAGAAGCATTGCCTGATGTAAATGATGCCTCACACAAAAGAGCTCTCAGAAGACCTACGATTAAGAATTGTTGACTTGCATAAAGCTGGAAAGGGTTATAAAAGTATCTCCAAAAGCCTTGCTGTTCATCAGTCCACGGTAAGACAAATTGTCTTTAAATGGAGAAAGTTCAGCACTGCTGCTACTCTCCCTAGGAGTGGCCGTCCTGTAAAGATGACTGCAAGAGCACAGCGTAGACTGCTCAATGAGGTGAAGAAGAATCCTAGAGTGTCAGCTAAAGACTTACAAAAGTCTCTGGCATATGCTAACATCCCTGTTAGCGAATCTACGATATGTAAAACACTAAACAAGAATGGATTTCATGGGAGGATACCACAGAGGAAGCCACTGCTATCCAAGCAAAACATTGCTGCACGTGTACAGTTTGCACAAGAGCACCTGGATGTTCCACAGCAGTACTGGCAAAATATTCTGTGGACAGATGAAACTAAAGTTGAATTGTTTGGAAGAAACACACAACACTATGTGTGGAGAAAAAGAGGCACAGCACACCAACATCAAAACATCATCCCAACTGTGAAGTACGGTGGTGGGGGCATCATGGTTTGGGGCTGCTTTGCTGCGTCAAGGCCTGGACGGATTGCTATCATCGAAGGAAAAATGAATTCCCAAGTTTATGAAGACATTTTGCAGGAGAACTTAAGGCCATCTGTCCACCAGCTGAAGCTCAACAGAAGATGGGTGTTACAACAGGACAACGACCCAAAGCATAGAAGTAAATCAACAACAGAATGGGTTAAACAGAAGAAAATACGCCTTCTGAAGTGGCCCAGTCAGAGTCCTGACCTCAACCCGAATGAGATGTTGTGGCATGACCTCAAGAAAGCGATTCACACCAGACATCCCAAGAATATTCCTGAACTGAAACAGTTCTGTAAAGAGAAATGGTCAAGAACCTGACACCTCACTCCAATTAGCTTTTGGAGATGTCATTAGTCTAGGGGTTCACATACTTTTTTCCACCTGCACTGTGAATGTTTACATGGTGTGTTGAATAAAAACATGGCAACATTTAATTCTTTGTGTGTTATTAGTTTAAGCAGACTGTGATTGTCTATTGTTGTGACTTAGATGAAGATCAGATCACATTTTTTGACCAATTTGTGCAGAAATCCATATCATTCCAAAGGGTTCACATACTTTTGCTTGCAACTGTATATAGGTGTCAGTGCTGGGAATGCTTACGAAGCGAGGTGAGCCGTGTAGGACGCACCACTTATGCTGGATGAGCGCCGAAGGCGTCCATCTTCGAAGCCTCACGAAGTGAGGCAATCAGTGTACAGCGCAGGACTTAGGATGGTTTGTGAGAGTCGCAACTGTGAGCCAAGCGAGTAACTCTAAAAAAAACTTCCAAAAATAATAATACATTTAACAAATATAATAACTCTCTCACAAACAGGACAGGAGGGGAGCCGGAAAGCCGGGAGTGAGGTTACAAACGATTGTGAGCCATATTTGTTTTTTTTGGTCAATCCAAAATTGGCTAAGTGAGAAAAAAATGGAGGACAAAAAACTAAAAAAATTAAAACGAGGCTGAGCAACGCCAGGCACGCGGGACTTGGAAAATACGCAACGACAAAGACAGTAACACTTACACCGACAACGCCAGGGACGCAGGACTTTGAAAATAAAACCAACGGCAGTCACTGCGCACCACGCAAACATTTAGCAGAAACACAGAGGAGAAAGACACCTGGGACAGGGGAGATGGTGGAAAGAGACACATGGCGTTCCCAAGCACTAAACCTGCAATGAGGGGGCCGTACAGTAGGCGAGAGGAAGGGCTATTATTATTAATTGTTAATTGATCCAGAGGAAACAGAAAAATAAACCCCATTGAAACTTTGCCAATTGTCTCATAAGGGGAAAAAAAGCAAAATTCCTTCCTGACCCCAGAAACTGGCGATCAAACCTCTCCCTGGATCAAAATTCCTTCGCTAGTTATCTAGGATAGCCTTGAATGCCCTCTTTATTCAAAAATATATCTAACCCCTTTTTGAAGTTGTCTATCGAATCCGCTGTCACCACCTCCTTTGGTAGAGAATTCCACAGTTTAACCACCCTTACTGTGAAGAACCCTTTTCTTTCTTTAAGGTGGAATCTTTTTACTTCTAACCTCAAAGGATGTCCTCTTGTCAGCTGAAAACCTCTTGGCACAAAAATCTTTATACTGATCCTGGATATATTTATATAAGGTAATCATATCTCCTCTTAGATGCCTTTTTTCTAGAGATAATAAGTTTAATTTGGTTAGTCTTTCTTCATAACTTAGCCCATCCATTCCCCTTATTAGTTTTGTTGCCCTCCTCTGTACCTTTTCCAGCTCTAAAATGTCCTTTTTATGAAGTTGTGCCCAAAATTGTACTCCATATTCCAAATGAGGGCGTACTAGAGATTTGTATAGTGGCAGAATTATATTTGCTTCCCTGGCTTCTATACCCTTCCTAATACATGCTAATATTTTATTTGCCTTTGCAGCTGCTGCTTGGCTTTGACCACTGTTACCTAGGTGGTTGTCCACAAGCTCTCAAATCCCTTTCAATATCTGATACACCTAGATTTGCTCCATTAAGATTATAAATTGCATGGCTATTTGTCCTTCCGAAGTGCAAAACTTTACATTTATTCGAATTATATCTCATCTGCCATTTAGATGTCCATTCCTCTAATTTATGCAAATCCCTTTGCAAGGAAAGTACACCACTATCTGATTTAATTACCTTGCACAACTTAGTGTCATCAGCAAAAATGGAGACACTACTTTTAAGTCCTACTTTTAAGTCATTAATAAATATGTTAAAAAGGAGAGGACCTAATACTGAACTCTGAGGAACCCCACTTGCCACATTAGTCCAATCGGAGTATGTTCCATTTACAACAACCCTTTGCTTCCTGTCTTTTAGCCAGCTCTCAATCCATGAGCAGATATTTACTGCAATTCCTGTATCCCTTAGTTTGCTCACTAGTCTTCCATGTGGCACTGCATAAAATGCCTTTGAAAAATCTAAAAATACTTCATCCACTGAGTTGCCTTGATCCAGGTTCCTACTAAGCTCCTCATAGAAACTAATTAGATTGGTCTGACACGACCTATCCATAAATCCATGTTGGCTCCTACTTATAATCCTGTACAAATAGACATATTCTTGTATATTATGCCTTATTAACCCTCTAAAAGCTTCCCCACTACAGAAGTGAAGCTCACTTCTCTATAATTCCACGGATTTGCTCTAGATCCCTTCTTAAATATAGGTATCACCCAGGGGTGGCTGGTCCATTGGGGCAACTGGGCAACCGCTCTCCCAAATTAGAGTCCATAAAAGCATATTTTATTCTATAATTTGTTTTATTCTTTATTCCTATAATTCTAACAGACAGTGGTTATCTTTTTCCCTTCCCTCTTTCATTTTCCTCCCAACAAAAACATACATTAAAACAAAAAAACGTTGTCTATGTAATGCATTTACACAGCGGCTGTCATGCAGTCAGGTACCTGAAGGTGGAGCCACTGAGTTACTGGGACGGCGTCCAAAGCCTCTAGATAGGGCTCTGCTACATGGATGAGAGGCTCAGCAGAGCTCACTGTGCAGCCTGATTAAAAGCTGTTGGGACGTCTGACTGCAGCGTCCACTCATTCCAGCCACTAGAGGCACTGCAGAGCACATACATTACCTCATAGACACATGCGTAGTCGTGAGTGAGGGAGAAGAGAGAGTGGCAGCATGGAGCAACATGATACCAGGAGGTGGTCACAATAAATGTAAGTATTGAAGGCAGGCTCTTATTTATTTATTATTCCATAGAACTTACAACTACATTATGTTAGTCTACTTGTCAGTTCTGTCTAGGTGTGATTGTTTCTGTATAAATGTATGTATATATTGCATGGCGGCATGTGTGTATACAGCATGCTGTGTTGCTGTGTGTGTATGTGTGTCAATATATGTATATTGCATGCTCTGTTTTATGTGTGTGTATATATATATGTATATATATATATATATATATATATATATATATATATATATATATATATATATATATATATATATATAGTCTCATAGGTAAAGATAAAGAGAGGGAGGGGTAGAAGATAGATAGATAGATAGATAGAGAGTGATAGATAGATGCAGATAGGGATAGATAGAAAGGGATAGACAGAGATAGATATATAAATAGATACAGGGATAGATATATAGATTAAAAGATAGATAGATATAGATATATAGATTGATAGATATATAGAGGGATAGATAGAGAGAGGGTAGAGGGATAGATAGAGAGAGGGTAGAGGGATAGATAGATAGATAGATAGAGGGAGGGGTAGATAGAGGGATAGATAGATAGAGGGATAGATAGAGGGATAGATAGATAGATAGATAGAGGGAGGGGTAGATAGAGGGATAGATAGATAGATACATAGATAGATAGATAGAGGGATAGATAGAGATAGAGAGATAGATAGATAGAGAGATAGATAGATAGAGGGATAGATAGAGATAGGTAGATAGATAGATAGATAGATAGAAATCCAGTGCAGTTCTGTAAATTCTAGCATGTCTGGGATATGCTTTTTCTACAAGACTGAGCTCTCTACCTTCTTATAGCACGAAAAGCTCCTCTTAGGGTTACAAATTCTAATATTATCTTGCTATGTTTTCAGTCTACAGAAGGCCACGTTGTGAGTGATCTGATCCCAGTGCTTGCTGCAAGGAATGCAGAGCTCAGCTTGACATCCAAAGGTACCAATGGCCTGAACTGATCAGTATATGTGATGCAAATATAGTGTCTGCTGTATACAATCCTGCAAAGTTATGAAATCAACAATGTGATTAGTGCTAAAAACACAGTCTATATACTAGTAAAAGAGGAAAAAAGGAAGAAAGGGATAGAGAGAGGGATTGATAGAGAGGGATAGATACAGGAATCGACAGGGAGAGAGGAATAGATATAGAGAGTGAGGGATAGAGAGAAAGCTATAGAGAGAGAGAAGGAGGAAGGGAGAGAGAAAGAGGAGGGGATAGAGAGGAGGGCCTATGTCCTGATCTAATGTGTACTCATATGTGTTTTATTTAATTATTACATGTAATCAACAAAATGGAGGAAGTAAAGTAAGCAAAAGTATGCAGAACCAGCACCACTTCACCCTCATCAAGAAAATGCAGGAACTTCCCAGCATAAGAATAGTGACCAGAACCAGCACCACCTCAACCTCAGCAAGATAATAAGTAAGTGAAGTGACAGGAAAAAACCCAAATGGGTGGAGTCTGTAAGTGGACAGGGCCTATAAGGGTAACATGTGAAGGGGAGGAGTTTATAATGTTGGGTGGTTTCAATGTAAAGGGAGGGGCCAGGTCTCTGTCTTCCGCCCCACCCACTTGGAAAGTCACCAGCCGCCACTGGTATCACCTCTGCTTTTCTCCAGTCATCTGGTAGAGACCCTGTGTTGAGTGAGTCTTGATAGATTAGATATAATGGTTTTACTATTACAGACCCCAGCTCCCTCAGTACCCTTGGATGTATTCCATCAGGACCCAGGGCTTTATTAACATTTATTTTCTCCAATCACTTTTGGATTTCTTCCTGCGTTAACCAATTATTTAGTGATGGTAGTGTAGCCCCATTATGTTGCGGTGTCCCAACCACTGGTACCTCCCTTGTGTAAACCGACGAAAATAACCTATTTAGTTCATCTGCCTTTTCCTGGTCACTAATTATCAGACTGTGTCACATTGTAATGTTCCTATAGCTTCCTTCCTCACCTTCTTCCCATTAATATATTTAAAAAAAATATTAGGTTAGTCTTACTTCCCTTTGCATCTTACTTCTCATTTTCTATTTTAGCCAGTCTAATAGCCCTTTTGCAAGACTTGTTGATTTCCTTATAGTCACATAAAGCTGCCTCTGATCCCTCCTTCTTGTATAATTTAAATGCATGTTTCTTTTTCCTCATCATGATCTTTAAGTCATTGTTAAGCCACATGGGATGTGATTTACACCTATTAATTTTATTTCCACATGGTACATGCTGATGAGTATGTTTATTCAGTAAGGATTTGAATGTTGTCCTATTATTTTCAGTATTTTTCCCTGTAAGTTCTTTGTCCCAGTACATATGTTGTATTGCTTCTCGTAGCCCATTAAAGTTAGCCCTTTTAAAATTTAGAGTTTTTGTTGGCCCCTTACAACTCTGTTTTTTGTATTCAATCTCAAATGATACTGTGTTGTGATCACTGTTCCCCAAGGGTTCCCCTATTTTTACATTTGATATTATATCAATATTACTTGTGATGACTAAATCCAAGATGGCCCCATTTCTAGTAGGTTCTTGTATTACCTGGGCCAGATAATGATCCCCGAGTGTACTCAAGAACCTGCTCCCCTTAGCTGAGCTGCTGGTCTCATTTATCCAGTTTATTTCAGGGTAATTAAAATCTCCCATTATTAGAACTTGCCCGTGCTTAGCTGTATTTCCAATCTGTCTCAAGAGTTATCCTGTAGTAGATTGTAATGTTGGGATATAGGGATAATACATCCCCTGGTACCGCCCTCTGCTCTTCCTATTGGCTCTCTCACTGTACATCCCCTGGTGCCGCCCTCTGCTCTTCCTATTGGCTCTCTCACTGCACATCCCCTGGTACCGCCCTCTGCTCTTCCTATTGGCTGTCTCATTGCACATGCCCGGTGCTGCCCTCTGCTCTTCCTATTGGCTCTCTCACTGTACATCCCCTGGTGCCGCCCTCTGCTCTTCCTATTGGCTCTCTCACTGTACATCCCCTGGTGCCGCCCTCTGCTCTTCCTATTGGCTCTCTCATTGCACATCCCCTGGTACCGCCCTCTGCTCTTCCTCTTGGCTCTCACACTGCACATCCCCTGGGGCCGCCCTCTGCTCTTCCTGTTGGATCTCCCACTGCACATCCACTGGTGCCGCCCACTGCTCTTCCTATTGGCTCTCTCACTGTACATTCCCTGGTACCGCCCCCTGTACTTCCTATTGGCTCTCACTGCACATCACCTGATGCCGCCCTCTGCTCTTCCTATTGGCTCTCCCACTGCACATCCCCTTGTTTCGGCCTCTGCTCTTCTTATTGGCTCTCTGCTCTTCCTATTGGCTGTCTCATTGCACATACCCTGGTACCGCCCTCTGCTCTTCCTATTGGCTGTCCCACTGCACATCACCTGGTGCCGCCCCTCTGCTCTTCCTATTGGCTCTCTCACTGCACATCCCCTGGTGTTGCCCTCTGTTCTTCCTATTGGCTCTCCCACTGCACATCCCCTGGTGCTGCCCTCTGCTCTTCCTATTGGCTGATCCTTATCATGGTACATACAGAGTCCCAGTGTCTAGACGTGGAGGTGTCTTCGTGTGCTGCAGGTCATCTCTGGGAGGAGGGAAGGACACGTTTATTCCTAGAGACTCACATATTAAATTGTATATACAGTATGAAATAGTGATGTACATAGTTATCCGCTTGTCTGGCCTGGATAATTGTCCTTCTCTACTTTAGTGTTTGCCTGGGAAAATAATTGGATAAATAGTGTTGGTAATGTCCGTCCTCTTCTACATGGTCAGCCATATTACCTAACCTTGGATACTAATACAATCCTGACCATCAGTAACTGGACCTGGTTTACATGTGATCACTAACTTGAAGGATTTGTTATTTACCTCCCCCCCAAGTTTCCCATAACCCAAAACTGTGCTCTATGTATAATACCAGTGACAGACCTGAGCCACCATTTTTACATCTGTATTATGTAACTCATAAGCAGCCATTTTATGATGTTAACCCTGCGACATCTGAGCACAGATCCAAGATGGTGCTGTAACGTCCTTGTTACTTTCCGTTTTATTGTGTTATGTACTTATGTACAAACTCTTCCAGAAGATCCGGTTGGGTTCTGACGTACTAACTGACTGTCTATGTCATATGATCCTTTTATCGGGTTCCAACTTTCCTTTGGCAGCCGCCCGCGTTGTGTAACTAAATACTGGAACTTCCAACAGACATTTTGTATTGTTTGTGACAGTATTGTTCCAGTCTTTGTATGTGTATTCGTGCTATCTGAGGACACATCCTGGCACCTCTGCTCTGTGCCAGAAATAACTGAGCCCTGAATGGATCCAACTTCCATCAGATGTATTGAATCAATTCCAGAGTTCTATAGACAAAAAACCTTTATAAATATGATATGTGTAATATATAAGTAAATCACATTTATTATTTCTCTTAGATTATTCATCCATATTTTGATTTGACTAAACAATGATGCTGGGGCAGATCTTGTTTAATCTCCCCCTTCCCAAAAAAGGCAGTGCCAAATAGTGGTCCAATTATCAAACAAATATACTCATTTCACATGCCAGAAACATACAGCCTTATTAAATTGCAATTCAGCAAATTCTAAAAGGCTCTATATAAGCACTTCTGTAAAAAAAATATGCTCTGTGCTTATATAGAGCCTTTTAGAATTGGCCAAATTGCAATTTAATAAGGCTGATAGTGATTAAGATCCTACAAGATCGGCAACATCCTTAACATGGACCATTTACTACCAGATGTGCCAGCCGGGTTCTGCAGAGGAAGAGACGCAAGAGATCAAATGTCCGATGGATAATAGAGACAGCAGAGAGTTCCAGGAAAGCATTTACTTCTGCTCCATAGACTATTCTAAAGCCTCTGACTGTGTGGATCACAACAACATGTGTTAAGTTCATAAGATATGGGATTACCAGATCATCTCATCCTCCTTCTGAGGAATATGTATGTGAACCAAGAAGCCATGGTCAGAACTGAACATGGGACAACAGAATGGTTCAAGATTGGAAAAGGAGTGCGACAAGGTTGTATATTGTCACCTTATTTATTCAACATATACAGAGAGAACATCATATGAAGGCCGGACTGGAGGAATCCAAACCTGGAATCAATATTTCTGGAATAAATATCAACAACCTCAGATACGCCGATTATACTACTCCAATGGCTGAAAGTGAGAAAGATCTAAAGGACCTAATGATGATGGTGAGAGAGTAGAAAAGCTGGCCTGCGGCTCAATGTTAAAAAGACAAAGATCACGGCAAACAGCAATCTCAGTTCCTGGCAAATAGATTGGGAAGAAGTGGAGGCAGTGACAGATTTTATTTTCCTGGGCTTCAAGACCTCTGCAGATGGTTTCTATGGCCATGAAATTACCGGCAGATCTGGATAATAGTTTTTTTAGAATGTAATTCAAAGTTGTTAAAATCTTTCCATGCTGAACTCTTTAGAGATGCAGATAACACACAAGAAGATCTTTATTTGGGGAACACACAAAACAACTGAAAGCCGAGAGGAGAACGGACGTAGACACAATCTGAGAATCTGTGACGTTATCCTTCACTGTCAATACTTTGAAGCCAATGAGGTAATTTTGAAACATACAGTAATTAGTCACCAAACCCAGCTTCAGGGGTACAGTCTCTTAGTCGTCAATGTTCTTCACCTGTGTAGCAAACTAAATGAGAGCCCAACCCCCGGCAACAAGCCTAAAAGCCAAAGATATCAAATGCCATGGCTCATAGGTTTATGCTAATTTATGTAACGCGGCTTTTCTATAGAAAATGTGGTTGACTCTGGTTGAGTTATCAGGTTTTGGAGGGGGGGGGGGGACAGGTCATATTGAAAATGACCAGAAATGAGTCACAAATCCTACTTTAGGAGAATAATCTCTTAGTCATCAATGTTCTTACACTGTGTAGGAGCAAATAAAATGAAAACTTAATCACCTGGCACCCGCCCTAACAGCCAAAGGGAACAAATACGATCAAATACGATGGATCATCATTTTAAGATCATTTAGGAATTGGAATTATACAGGAATTATACAGGAATTACACAGGATTGAGCAGGTACTGAACACACTAAATGATACATCAACTCTGACAAGAACAATCCAGGCAGGCAATTCTTGTTTCATTTTAATTTACATGTTTTATGGATTTCCACTTAAAAAAAATGCTTTCTCACACTTTTTGTTTCTTTATAACCCTGCATCTCAGACTCTTCTCCACATTTTCTCCACATCATGTCTCTAACAACATAACCATCTCTCCCTCCCTGCTCTCCCCTTCTTTGCTCCCACAAGCTCCTCTCCTTCCTCCAGTTACTAACTCTTCCCTCTTCTAAATTTCAAAAGCAGAAATACTACTGTAAGTCTCACTCCCATCTCTTCTCACTCTCACTCCCATCTCTAGCTGCTGCAGATACAACCTGTAACCCAGACCCCTCACTCATTCCCACCTGCTGTCAGCCACGCACAGCACTCAGGACAGCAAACACTCAGAACACCCATAATCTAATATCCATCACCTGTCACAAACTATCTGCTTTACTTCTCCCCTGTGCCCTCTGAAATGCTTGGCTGTTTGCAAAAAAACTCACTTTCATTCATGAACTATGTATTTCCAACTCCTTGAATCTATTGGTTATCACAGAAACCTGGCTCATTACATCAGGCATGGCCTCCCCATGCGGCACTCTCATATGGCTGCTGTCACATACTGAGACCTGGAAACAAGCAATGTGGAAGTTTAGACATATTACTTTCTTCTGACTGCATAATTTACTGCATACTTGCGGTTCCTGCTCTCTGGCCACCACTCCTAACCTGCAACCTCCCACATCTATCATTTACTGCGCTTCTTCAGTCCCAGTAATAAGAACCTACAGAAACCTCCAAGCGCTTGACCCAAAACAACTCTCCAATTCTAGCCCTCTCACTACCCTCACAAATCTAACTTCTATCCTTGACTCTATTGCCCCCATAACCATAGGAAGACGCCCTCGCTCTCATCCACAGCCATGGCTCACTACACAAACACGCTACATCCAGAGGTTCTCTTGTATTGCTGAATGACTATAGAGGAAATCTCGAATTTCACAAACTTCCTCCATTACAAGTTTATATTGCACTCCTACGTCTCAGTCCTCAACGGTCAAAACAGCACGATTTCTCATCATTAATATCCAACCTGGCCTCCATCCACAAACGTTTGTTCCCTAGATTCAACACCCGTCTCACAGCTAAAGACTTTGCCGGCCACTTTAATGTGGCTCAAACACACCCTCCTCTCAACAAGCCAACAACACCAAGCCTTTACCCTTCCCCAATCACACATCCTCTATGGACTCCTTTTACTCTGTGAATGATGATAACGTCTCTAATCAACCTCTCACCTTACAACTTGTCCACATGATCCACATGATCCTATTCTAACACAGCTAATCCCTCCTCTGTCTACCTCACTTATCCCAGCTCTCACACATCTCTTCAACCTCTCCCTAAACACTGGCAAGTTTCCATCATCATCACCCTATCTCCTGGCTTCAAAACTGCTTGAGCAACTCGGCTACAACCGCCTTACACAATGTATTTCTTCCATCTCTTTTCTTGACCCCTTCCACTATGACTTATGGCACAAAAACTCCAAAGAGACAGCTTTCACAGAAGTCACTAATGACTTGCTCACCATCAAGTCAAAGGGTCATTTCTCTATTGTATTTGTCCTGGATTCTCTGCTGTCTTTGATATAGTTGACCACCCTCTTCTAATCCAAAATATTTACTCTCTTGGGATTCGTGACACAGCTCTCTTATGGCTTACATGTCATCTCAGACATTTAGTGTCTCCTTCTCTGGCACCTCTTCTTCGCCTCACCCTCTGTCTGTTGGCATATCCATAGGTTCAGCCCTAGGTCCCTCCTCTTCTCCTCTTCTCTATCTATACATGCTCCCTTGGTACAATAAGAAAATATTTTGAATTTTAGTGTCATCTATATGCAGATGTCCCTTCTGGATCGCTACCTTGTTGTGGTAAAGGGGCTTGTGTACTTCGATGAAGCTGTGAGCTATACCATGTAGGGTCAGTCAAAATGGGCAGGTCATGGCAGAGAGGTCAGACCAATCACGGTCCACTGGAGAAGTAAAATGCAACCAACTCCAGTAACATTGCTAAGAAAACCTTACAGACAGGCATAACCAGAGACATAATGATATGGCACAAGACGTTGAGCCCCTCAGGTAAGAAGGTGCCTACCACATTACTAAGGAAGAGCAGTGGGCAAGTACAATTAGCGTCAGATCTAATGAAGTGTTGGCCCAAAACCAAGAGGACACCCAGCTGCGGATGTGTCTAGAGGGTAAAGGAAAGTCCTCTGCTGCAAAGACCAATTCAGCACAGGAACCTGAAACATTAGATCTGTGAACCAAGGCAAACTAGATGTGGCCAAGAATGAGATGACAAGATTATACATGGATATCATGGGAATCGGTGAACTTAAATGGAGTGAGACATTTCACATCACGTAACTACCAGATCTGCTACTGTGGTCCAGAATTCTGCAAAAGAAATGCAGTAGCCCTCATAGACAATCAAGGGGTGACAAAAGCAGAGCTCGGTTACACCCCAATACATGGCAGAATTATTTCAATTCAAATTCAAGTAAGCCATTTCACATCATAGTGATCCAAGTCTATGCTCCAACCATGGATGCTGAAGAGGCTGAAGTTGTCTAGTTCTATGAAGACATTCAGCACGTCATAGATACACAAAGAAAATATGTTACTATCATCATAGGAGATTGTGTCTCTTTTCCTCCTCCCTCATCATCCTCCCCTGTGTCTCTTTCCCCCCTTCCTCATCACCATCCCCTGTGTCTCATCCCCCCTCCCTCATCATCCTCCCACCTCCCTCATCATCCTCCCCTGTATCTCTTTACCCCCTCCCTCATCATCCTCACCTGTGTCTCTTTTCCCCCTCCCTCATCATCTTCCCTTGTGTCTCTTCCCCCCCTCCCTCATCATCCTCCCCTGTGTCTCTTCCCCCCCCCTTCCTCATCATCCTCCCCGGTATCTCTTTACCCACTCCCTCATCATCCTCCCCTGTGTCTCTTCCCCCCTCCCTCATCATCCTCCCCACTCACTTGATGATAAGGGGGGGAAGAGACACAGGGATAAGTGTGACGGTTGTTAGGGTAAGGTGTGTTAGGGATAAGGGTGAGGGGGTTAGGTGTTAGGGTGAGGGGTGTTAGGGCTAAGTGTGAGGGGTGTTAGGGTAAGGAATGTTAGGGTTAGGTGTTAGGGTAAGGGCTGTTAGGGATAAGTGTAAGGGGGTATTAGGGTTAGGTGGTAGGGTGAGTGGTGTTAGGGATAAGTGTAAGGGGTGTTAGGGTTAGGTGTTAGGGTGAGGGATGTTAGGGTTAGGTGTTAGGGATAAGTGTTAGGGTTAGGGTAAGGGGTGTTAGGGATAAGTGTGAGGGGTATTAGGGTTAGGTGTTAGGGTGAGGGGTGTTAGGGATAAGTGTGAGGGGTGTTAGGGTTAGGGTAAGGGGTGTTAGGAATAAGTGTGAGGGGTGTTAGGGTTAGGTGTTAGGGGTGTTAAGGATAAGTGTAAGGGTTGTTAGGGTGAGGCATGTTAGGAATAAGTGTGAGGGGTGTTAGGTCTTAGGGATAAGTGTGAGGGGTGTTAGGGTTAGGTGTTAGGTTGATGGGTGTTATGGATAAGTGTGAGGGGTGTTAGGGTTGGGTGCTGAGGGGAGGATGATGATAAGGGGGGGAAGAGACACAGGGGTGTCCTTGCAGCAGAGATCAAAAAAGTCCTTCAGGACTGTATTGCACACTGTGTACAGTAGCCTAGCTATGGTTTTCCCTATTGATGCAGTATCACCTATACTCAGCCTCCTCTCAGTAAGACTGCAAGTTAGTTATGATTCCAAAATGGCTGCTGTCCATGAGTTAGAAGGGTCTGGAAGGCAGGGTATGATGCTGATTGGCTGGAATGTGTCGGCTGACTGTGAGTTGCAGGGTCAAAGTTTGCTCAATGATAAAGTATAGGGGGTGGGTCGAATATCGCATATGTTCGCAGTTCGCCGCGAACGCGAACATGCTATGTTCGCCGGGAACAGTCCGCCGGCGAACTATTCGTGACATCTCTAATCTTGGAGAGTGAAGTGAGATGGGTCCTAGGATGTTTGGCTGATAAGGCTGACGGAGGTTAAGGAATACAAATTGAACTATTCAAAATTTTACAAGATGATGCTGTGAAAGTGTTGCTTACTTTATGCCAGCACATATGGAAAACTCAACAGTGGCCAATAGACTGGAAAAGGTCAGGCCACATCCCATACCAAAAAAGGGCAGTGCCAAAGATTGCTCCAATTATCAAACAATTGCACTAAATTCACTTGTCAGAAAGTTGATGTTTAAGGTTTTACAAGCTCAACTCCAACAATATATTGACCAGGAACTACCAGATGTACCAGCCGGGTTCTGCAGAGGAAGAGGCACAAGAGATCAAATGGCCAATGTCCGATGGATAATAGAGAAAGCAAGAGAGTTCCAGAAAAGCATTTACTTCTGCTCCATAGACTATTCTAAAGCCTCTGACTGTGTGGATCACAACAAAACGTGGAATGTTCTTAAAGAGATAGGAGTACCAGATCATCTCACCCTACCCCTGAAGAATCTGTATGTGGACCAAAAAGCCAGTCAGAACCCAACATGGGACCACAGAATGGTTCAAGAGAGAAAAAGATGTGCAACAAAGCTGTATATTGGCACCTTTTTTATTCACCTTATATGCAGAGTACATCATGAGTAAGGCCGGACTGGAGGAATCCAAAGCCGGAATCAATATCGCTGAAAGAAATATCACCAACCTCAGATACGCCGATGATACAACTCGGATGGCTGAAAGTGAGGAAGAACTAAAGGACCTATTGATGAGAGTAAAAAAAGGAGAGCAAAAGCTGGCCTGCTGTTCAATGTTAAAAAGTCGAAGATCATGGCAAACGGCAATCTAGGTTTCTGCAAATACACGGCGAAGAAGTGGAGGCAGTGACAGATTTTATTTTCCTGGGAACCAAGATCTCTGCAGATGGTGACTGTAGTCATGAAATTAAATGATATTTGTTTCTATGGAGGAAAGCTATGACAAGCTCGGACAAGCTAGTAAAAAGTAAAGATATTAAACTATCATCAAAGGTCTGCATAGTTAGAACTATGGTAGTCCCAGTAGTAACATACATATAATTGATGCCTTTGAATCATGGTGTTGGAGATTACTACTTAGAGTCCCTTTGACTGCAAGAAGATCAAATAAATCAGTACTTCAGGAAATCAAGACAAATTGTTCTCTAGAAGGATTAATCATGAGGCTGAAGCTCAAATATTTTGGCCATATCATGAGAAGGTAGGATTCTCTAGAGAAGACTCTGATGCTGGGAAATATTGAAGGCACAAGAAGAATGGGACAACAGAGGTGGAGATTGATAGATGAGGTCACTGAAGCAATGAACATGAACTTGATTGAGCTCAGAGGAGCAGTGACTGAGAGATGTAGCTGGTGTGCTGCAGTCCATAGGGTCACAGAGAGTTGAACGCAACTAAACAACTAAACAACAACAACAAATAAACAGATGACTCAACATGTCAAAGACTGAGCTCCTAATCTTCCCACCCTCTACTACAGCTTCCACTCCTGAAATGTGACAATGCCATCATCACATCCACCTCACAGGACAGTTGTCTTGTCTACTTTCTTTCTCTGCCCTTACACTATCAGTTCATTCTTACTGACTTGACCCTGGGTGATCAGGTGACTAATTCCTGCTTAGACGTCTGTTATCCTACCACTGGCACACTGGACAACGTCTTGTCTATTGGCTTCTAGCATAGAGCCTTATAGGAGGAGCTCTGTTACTTTAAGTAATTTGTTTTTTAGAAAGAAGCAGAGGCAGTTTTTTATTGGAGGATTATTTCCAGGCCCAGAAGAGAGGAGACATTAGCTTCAATAAAGAAAGAAGAGGATAATCAAGATTGATAGCCCGTATATTCCAGAACTGAAGAGGGAGGACCACGTTGTCGTTGATCAGCGCTGCATGATCATTTGGGTAGGTAAATATTTTTAATTGAATTTAAATTTACAGCTTTATTTTTTTATTGTATGCTTTTATTATTTTATATATGCTTTCTTAAATTTAATGTAATAATTTTTTATTTTAATGTAATATTTTTTAATTGTGGATTTTTTTTATTTATTGTAATTAATTAGGTCTTTTTAGTATGGATAACTTAATGTTTTTATTTATTTTATTTATTTTGCAAGTTATTAGGGAGTTAATCTGTGTTTTTTATTTGTAAGTAGTGTTTAGTGTGTATTACTTAGAGTGCCATGGGGGTACTTGGTTAACTATATAGACCCCCATGGTAGTTAGGGCTTAATATAGGCACCATATAGGTTCCCTAAGGATCCTCATGGGAGCTAAGGAATTAATACACCCCTTGTATAGACCTCCATTGTATATATGGGATTAATAGGGACACCATGGGGGCCTGTATAGATCCCCATGCTATGTTGGGGATAAATGGGCATACCATATGAGTCCTTCTAGGACCTCTGTGGCATCTAGAGTTAACTATTTGTGCACGGGGGTCCGTTAGGGACCCATGTAGTGGGGGTTAACATTTAGGTTCCATAGTAGTCACTTTAAGACCCTTGTGACACTGGGTTAATATTTTAGGCTCTCAGCATTTCAAAGACATTTTCTTATTGCATCCAAAGGTCACTCCTCAGTGTTGGGGGTCACTTCAAATTTTCCATCTCTATGTGAACTGCTAGAGTAACAATTAAGTAAATGAATAAATAAATAAATAAAAGGATGAAAGAAGAAAGAACCAAAGTACAACAACATCAATAGTACAAAAATATTTCAATTTGAAACAAAAAAATGAAGAGATTAAAGTTGCAACTGGAAGAATCTCAGCTATACTTAAAAGTCAGGAAAAATATGTTTCTGCCCCCCCCCCCCCTTCTGCACAATCTGATGACTCCACCAGAGTTACTGTAACCCCATTTTCTGCAGAAAAGCTGCATCTCAAATTGTGAGTTGTTTGATCCAGGACATAAATGATCTTAAGCTGATGACCCATTATTATTGATCCCTTTGGCTGTTGTCAGGAGGTTGAGCTCTTATTTTATTTGTTATACAAGGGATTGGTGACTAATTTCTGGTATGTTACAAAATGACCTCCTTGGCTTCAATGTATTAAAAGGGAAAGATAACGTCTCTGTATCTGGTTCTGTAGAGTTGAAGCCCAATGACTGATGTGCTCTGTGACAAAAGGCCACAAAGTCTCAGATGTCCGCTCTTCTCCAGGTTTTACAGGTCGGCCTCAGTGTGTAACGCTACGTCTTCTGCTATTGTCTGTTGGTGAAGAACGTCCCTCCTCTCGGCTTTCAGTTGTTTTGTGTTCTCCAAATAAAGATCTTCTTTTATGTTATCAGCTGCACCTCCTAAGAGTTCAGGATGGGAAGAATTGAACAGCTTTTGAAATAAATTCTAAAAAAGACCAATATCCAGAGCTACCGTGTCTGTAGAACGACTGATTGTTTCAGTATCAGGAGTAAAGTAAGTTATTTAGATAACAAGTCATGGTGGGACTGTCTGCAAGTTAGGGACGGGGGAGATTAAACAGGATCTGACCCAGCAAAATATTGATAAATAATCTAAGAGAAATATTAGAGGCAAAGTGACATAAATATTACACATTGAAGGGGTTAACATATTCTGCCAATGAAGGGGTTAACATATTTTGCTGACACATAGCCTAACCATAATATCATGTGCCTATCCTTGAGATGTTTGTCGACCTTACTAAAACACAAAACATTTCTAGTTGTTCTAAGAAACAGAAAACACCTGATTATATGTCCTTGTACCGACTAACGTGAACTGTGAAAATCGCTCTAATATCCGCCTTCTTTTGCAAGTATAAAGTCTATGCAATGACGTAGCAATAAACGGAATTAGTACTGAGACTGATTGTGTGTGTGTTACATCCAGTACGAGTTCTACAGAATTCTGGTTGGGCCTGTGTTTCCAAGCCGCCAACTACTGATTAGGATGCCCCAACACACATCTCCTATTTATAAAGGTTATTTGTCTATTGAACCCGGTGCAAGATTCAACACATCTGATGGAAGTTGGATCCATTCAGAGCTCAGTTTTTTCTGGGACAGAACAGAGGTTCTCCCAATTGACAGCAGAACAGCAAATTAATGTAACCAGTATGTGTCCTCACATAGCTGCCTATGAGTTACATATTCCAGATGTCAAAATAGCAGGTCAGGTCTGTCTCTGGTATTAGACATATAGCACAGTCTTGGGCCACTGCCATGATGGTAATTGTGGTCTCTCTAAACAAGTCCACTTTATCCCTCTGGCTAAGTTTACAGTCAATGTCTACATTAAGGAGATCTTTAGAAGACATGGCATTCTGATGGACGTTTAAAGTAAAGTCACCATTGATTTACATTTTAGCTCTGTTTACCATCCTCAATCTAATGGTAGAACTGAACCCAATAATCAATCTCTAGATCGTTGTCTTCACTGTTTTGTTTCCCAGAGTCAAGATTACTGCATCTTGCTGAGCTTGCTCTCAATTCAATGAAACATGGTGTTCTTGGACTCCTGGAGGGCCCTGTTTTGAGTGTAGAATCTTTGTAGAAAGTGCTTTTTCCCAAAGCACCCTACAAGATTGGAAACTTGCTACTTGCAATGTAAAGGGCATGGAAGCGACAGAGTCCTGGAGAAGAGCAGATAAGGAATAGCATGGGCCAGGACGGAAGTGTAAGTTTGCTTAGGTAGGAAGGTGTGCAAAGTTAGAATGTTTTTTTTTTCTCCATTTAATGGGAGAGGGAAGGTATCTGATAGAAAGTAATTTGAGGGGAATGGCTATAGAATGCAATATTTTATCTGCAATATAAATAAAGATAATAGTAATAATAATAATAATAATCTGCCCATAGTGGTCAAATAATATAAACTGCAAATGGGAATATCAGATGATGTGACTGTTATATAGCTGCAATTATTGGGGTGGGTGGGTGTATGTTGTGGAGGGTGAGAGGGACGTAGTTTCTTGAATCAGAAAGAAGTTAGCTGGGTCAAAGTTCTGGGGAGACAGGAAGCCAAGTGAGAAAGATTTTTACAAGTAGGGTACAAAGTTTGGATCTCCACCTACAATCTTAGACTCCAACAACCATGTGGACCATTGGGTCCTAAATTCATTGGTCCAATCCCAATCACAAGCAACATTTATGACATTTCCTTCCACTTACAATCCTCTCTCATGATTCCTTTTGTCTATTTCTACTTCCTGAAGCTGACCATCCAAAATGCATTATTCACTAAATCCTCTACTACTCATCCGGTAATAATCAATGGTCAAGGAGAATTCAAGGCTACACAGATTTAGGATTCCAGGAAGTATAAAAGGACAAGCATCGTATTTGGTTTAATAACGTATATAACATACATTTAGTTTATCTTTAGCTTTATCAGCATCCTTCTGCATGGATCGTAATTAGTTGTTGGCTTATTTGATTTATACTTTTAGTTGTTTTCATTTTTTGATTTTGCTTATTTTTTTTATTTTTTTTGCTCCCATTTAATAAAACTGTTTCTTATAAAAGCTTTAAGTGCTAGCCAAAACAATACAGTATAAGTATTACATAAATAATTATAATGTGAATGCATCTCTAACTTTTGAATAATGTGATTAAGACATTTTTTGCAGATTTTTTCATTTTGTTTTAGTTTTTTTGTATTGAAGAAAATAACTTTAAAAGGTCATATATTATAGCATGTTCAGCCCAGGAATAATGTTCTATATTACATAAAATTGTATGATTTATGTACTTATTAGATGAGACCATATAATCAATTCTTGTATATTTTTTCGTCCTGAAAAAAAGTATATGAGCATAAAGTAGGATTTAATTCTGTCTAAACGTCAATTAGAAATAACATAAATAAGCTAAAGCTTTTTGAAAATTATATATTTTTAAGTGAAAGTTACTTTTTGTTAGTATAAGATTTATCTAAATTATTATTAATAGCAGAATTAAAATCACCTTCTATAATTATTTGATCTTTATGTTTTAACTAGCGATTTGCCCGTGAAAAATGAGGGCAATAAAAATTTGATGCCTGGCAATGCTGTTTGCCACACAATGCAAGGTTCCCACCCCTCTAACTTGCGGGCCTCGCCAACCCACAACTTTCCTGCTGCACAATGCGCGCCTTTGGCGCTCATTTCGAGCCTCTCCCCTCTCTACTTTCAGGGCCTCGTAATGAGCACCGTTCGCGCTCATCATGAACCCCGCAATGAGTGTCTCTCAGCCAACTCACATCTTTCAAGCCTCGCAATGAGCACCTTCAACGCTCATCGCGAGCACCACAATGAGAGCCTTCGGTGCTCATTGCAAGCCTCTCCCCACTCTCTCCCTCCCTTGTCTCTTTGCCCTCTCTCCCTCCCCTGGGTTTTTTCCCCTTATCTCCCTCCCCTGTGGTCTTTCCCCCACTCTCACCCCTGTGTCTCTTTACACCCTCAACCCCCCTCTCTCACCCCTTTGTTTCTTTACACCCTCTACCCCCTCTCTCACCACTGTGTCTCTTTACACCCTCTACCCCCTCTCTCACCACTGTGTCTCTTTACACCCTCTACCCCCTCTCTCACCACTGTGTCTCTCCCCCCCCCACTCCCTCCCCTGTGTCTCTTTCCACACTGCCCCCCCCTCTCCCCCCACTCTTTCCTCTGTGCTCCTGTTTGCATTTACGGGAGTGAAACCATTTGCGGGCTTGGGAAATACAGTTAAATATCCTTTTAGCTTGCGACCTCACTAACAGGCTACCTGCGTCTCCCCCTGTGCTGTGTGTGAGGTGGTAAGTTAATGTTTTAATTAATTGGCGTCTTTCGGCGGTCTTCCAATGGCTACCGAGTTACGGGCTTGAAAAAAATAGCGGCCGTTAAATCCGTAATTATTTTAAAGCCTGTAACTCATAAGCCATTTTGAGCCTCTCCCCACTCAAGCCAGTCACGGCGCTCACATACCGGCCTTGTCTCTCTCTCTCTGTCTTGTGTGTCTCGCTCTTATTTTTTTTCTCTGACCTGTCTGTATGCTCTCTCTGCTCTCTCTGTGCGTTCTCTTTCTCTGTGAGCTCTTTCTGTGCACTCTCTCTCTGTGCTCTTTCTCTTTCTGTGTGCTCTCTGCATTCTCTCTCTGTGCTTTCTGTCTGTTCACTCTTTCTCTTTGTCTGTACACTCTCTCTTTGTCTGTGCACTCTTTCTCTGTGCTCTTTCTCACTGTGCACTCTGCCTGTGTGCTCTCGTGCGCTGTCTGTGTGTGTTCTCTGTCTGTATGCACTCTCTCACTCTGTACCCCTCTCTCTCTGTGTCGATCTCTTTCTGTGCATTCTCTTTGTCTGCGCTCTCTCTCTTTGTCTGCTATCTCTCTCTCTCTCTTGCATTTTTGTGTGGGCGCTGTCTGTGTGCACTCAATCTCTCCTTCTCTGTGTTGATCTCTGTATGCTCTCTGTGTGTGCGCTCTCTCTCTCTGTGCACTGTCTCTGTGGCTCTCTGTCTGTGCACTCTGTCTGTCTGTGTGCTCTCTCTTGGTCTCTGTGTGTGCTGTCTGTGTGTGTGCTGTCTGTGTGTGATCTCTGCTGTCTGCCATTGCACTCTTTGCCTGTGCGCTCTCTTTCTGTGCACTCTGTCTGTGTGTTCTCTCTCACTCTCTTTGAGCACTCTGTCTCTCTGTGTGCTCTCTGTCTCTGCTCTCTGTGTCTCTCTCTCTCTGTGCGCTCTCTGCCTCTGCTCTCTGTCTGTGTCTGATCTCTGTCTGTGTCTGATCTCTGTCTGGGTGTGATATCTGTCTGTGTACCCCTCCCTCTCTTTGTCAATCTCTGTGCTCTGTCTGTACGCTCTCTTTGCTTTCTCTCTGCGCACTCTCTCTCTGTGCGCGGTCTTTGTGCGCCCTCTCTGTCTGTGTGCTCTCTTGCTCTGTAACTCTCTCTCTCTCTGTACCCCTCCCTCTCTGTACCTGTCTCTCTGTACCTGTCTCTCTCTCACTCTGTACCTCTCTCCCTCTCTCTCTCTCTCTCTCTCTCTCTCTCACTTTACTGTCTTTCTCTGAAATGCAAATGGCCTCCAACTTCTGTTAAGATCAGGTATTAGGCCCCACCCCCACTGACATCCTAGCCCCACCCCCACTGACGTCCTAGTCACGCCAACATTTTTTTGCTGCTTACAACTATATATGTGACTAGCGACTTGCAAATAAAAAATGACGGCAATAAAATTGTAATGCTGGCAATGCTGTTTGCCACCCAATGTGAGCACCTTCAGCGCTCACTGCGAGCCTCTCCCCCTCTCTAATTCCTCCCTTGTGTCTCCTTTCCCCCCTCCTTTCCCTCCCCTGTGTCTCCTCTCCATCCCCTCTGTCTCCCCCCCTCCCTACTGTCTATTCCCCCTCTCTCCCTCCCCTGTGTGTTTGTCCCCCCTCTCCCTCCCCTGTGTCTCTTTCCCCCTCCCAGTGTCTCTTTCCCCCTCCTCTGTTTCTCTCCCGACCTCCCCTCTGTCTGTTCCCCCCCTTTCATCCTCCTCCTCCCTCATCCTCCTCCCTCCTCTTTCCTCATCCTCCTGGGTCCCAACTCAAGAAGTGATGGAGAGCAGCAGCTGATGAAGGTAAGTGAGGGGAGAGGGGGGTTAATTAGAGAGGGTAAAGGGAGGACGAGGGAGGAGGAGGATGAGGGGAGGCAGGGAGGAGGAGGATAAGGGGAGGGAGGGAGGAGTAGGTTGAGCCGAGGCAAGGAGGATGAGGGGAGGGAGGGAGGAGAAGGATGAGCGGAGGCAGGAAGGAGGAGGATGAGGATGAGGAAAGGGAGGAGGAGGATGAGGAAAGGGAGGAGGAGGATGAGCGGAGGCAAGGAGGAGGAGGATTAGGGGAGGAGGAGGATGAGTGGAGGTAGGAAGGAGGATGATGAGGGGTCGCAGGGAGGAGGAGGATGAGCGGAGGCAGGAAGGAGGAGGATGAGCGGAGGCAGGAAGGAGGAGGATGAGCGGAGGCAGGAAGGAGGAGGATGAGGGGAGGCAGGAAGGAGGAGGATGAGGGGGAGGTAGGGAGGAGGAAGATGAGGAGAGGGAGGAGGAGGATGAGCAGAGGCAAGGAGCAGGAGGATGAGGGGAGGGAGGAGGAGGATGAGGGGAGGGAGGAGGAGGATGAGGGGAGGCAGGAAGGAGGAGGATGAGGGGAGGCAGGAAGGAGGAGGATGAGAGGAGGCAAGGAGAATGAGGGGAGGGAGGAGAAGGATGAGCGGAGGCAGGAAGGAGGTGGATGAGGGGGAGGCAGGAAGGAGGAGGATGAGGGGGAGGCAGGGAGGAGGAGGATGAGGGGGAGGCAGGGAGGAGGAGGATGAGGAGGAGGCAGGGAGGAGGAGGATGAGGGGGTGCAGGGAGGAGGAGGATGAGGGGGAGGCAGGGAGGAGGAGAATGAGGGGGAGGCAGGAAGGATGAGGATGAGGGGGAGGCAGGGAGGAGGATGAGCAGAGGCAGGGAGGAGGAGGAGGAGGATGAGGGGAGGCAGGGAGGAGGAGGATGAGGGGAAGCAGGGAGGAGGAGGATGAGCTGAGGGAGGAAGATGAGCGGAGGGAGGAGGGTGAGGGGAGGGAGGGGGATGAGATGAGGTTTGGGGGAGGATGAGAGGAAGCAGGGAGGAGGAGGAAGAGGAGAAGCAGGAAGGAGGAGGATGAGGGGAAATAGGAAGGAGACAATGGGGGTGATGTGAGCCCCCTCCCCCCCCACTTACCTCGATCAGCTGCTCCTGCTCCACTCCATCACGTCTTCCGGCGGTGTCGGGACCAGGCATATGATAATGATTTGACGGGCATGTGACGTCATGTCATTAGCATATGCCGGGTCCCGAAACAGAAGACGCGATAGAGAGCAGCAGCTGATGAAGCTAAGTGAGGAGGGATGAGGGAGAGGAGGAAGAGGGGGGTAATTGGAGATGGGGAAAGGGTGGAGGAGGGAGGAGACACTGGGGGTGATGCGTTCATCGTGAGTCCTCCCCTGGCAGGAATCAGGAAGTCCGCAAACAGCTGACCTTGCAGTTGCAGCCCGTACTGCCTGTCCCGCGGGAAGTAGGGATCTCCACCGGCGCAATGAGCAAGGGCCACAGTGTCAGAGTGCTCGTTGCGCGAGCCCGCAGTTTTAACATTGCGTTACCAAAGTTTTTTTGGTAAGCCAGCAATGCTGAGAACTATATATGTGACTAGCGACTTGCCCGTCAAAAAATGACGGTCAATAAAAGAAAGTGTTGAAATGCTGTTTGCCACACAATGTGAGTGTGCTGTGTGCCTCAACTATATAGACTCCTCTAACACACTAATGAACGCATGTAATAACACTTTAAGTGCCATGAGGGTCATCCAGGACCCTCATGACCCAAAGTGTAAGCACTACACCATTTTAACCTGGTCACTTATGGCGGTCTATCCAGACCCTCATAAGCCTCTATTTAACCCCATCAATCCCATAAGGGTATATTATGACCATTATGGGCCTGTTACAACCCAACATTAACCACATAAGTGCCATGACGGTCCTCAAGGACCATCATGACACTAAGTATAAACACTACACTGCACTATACCCCCCAATAAAACATTAAATATCAACTAAACACCCTCTACACTAACCTATTAACACCTACACTACCTACCTACCCTAATAACCCCCACCACTCTAATTACAGAAATCAAAAAAACTACATCAAAAATCTACATTACATAAAATAAAAAATAAAAAAATCACCAAAAATTAAACCTGTACATTACAGAAAGAAAAAAAAAGTCACTACAAAAAAAAAAAATACACACCTGGAAAGGAAATACATATAATACATACAATCCAATACAATTAAATACAATACATTACAATACAATACAATACAATTAAATACAATACAATTAAATACAAAACAATTTAATTAAATACAATACACCCCTATCTAATATACATCCCCCTATCTAATATACATCTCCCTATCTAATATACAACCCCCTATCTAATATACAATACTATCTATCTTATATACATCCCCGTATCTAATATACAATAAATACTATCTATGTACTATACATCTCCCTATCTATCTAATATACAGTACATGCTATCTCTATATAGCAACCCTAATTCTAATCTACAATAAAATAACTAAGACCACTTACCTTTGAGATGTTTCTTCAGATCACCAACCTTGAGTAAAAAAAGATTTACAAAATGAATACAACACGTTTACAGAAAAAAAAAATCATCATTCTAAACATTCTAAAAATTCTACTAACCTTTCCAGCATGTCACGTCCTCCATCTTTGCTTCTTCGGTGCAGCCCCTGTTAAAAAAAAACATTACATTAGTTCACATACATAAGCATAAAACCAAGTAAAATAAACACAATCTACATTGTACTTACCTCCCCGCGATGTCTCCGGCCTCCTGGTGTTCTGCCCCAGATGGGCCCTGGAAGCATCCGCGCTCTTTAAAAAAAACAAAAAAAAAAAAACAACACACATCTGCCCTGGCGGATGTCCCAGACGCTAATGAGCTTCCTACGGAGTGTTCCAGAATAAAATTGTCAATGGCGGCTTCTGATTGGCTGAAAACGCTTTCTATCAAATTCAGCCAATGAGAAGATGGCAATTGTGAACCAATGAGAAAGAGATACACCCCAAAATCTGTCAATCTTTATTTGAACCAATCCAAAGGCTTTATTGCCATCAGCGAATCGCAATGGGATACACCCCCATGTACTGATTGGTGAAGACATCTGCGCCTTCCCATTGGCGGTAATCCTGATTGACATTGACAATAGCCAATGAGAAGGCGCAAATGCCTTCACGAATCAGTACGCGGGGGTGTATTCCATTGTGATTGGCTATTGTCAGTGCAACCAATCAGAATGCGCAGATGCTCCAACCAATCACCCTGTGGGGGTGTATTCCATTGTGATTGGCTGAAGGCATCGGCGCCTTGTGATTGGTTTAAATAAAGATTGACAGGTGCATTATCCAATCAGAGTGGGATTTTAGGGTGTATCCCTTTCTGATTGGCTCACACATTGGCGCCTCCTGATTGGGTGAATTTGATAGACAACGCTTTCAACCAATCAGAAGGCGCCATTGCCTATTTTCTTCGGGAAAAGTCTCTGGGAGCCTCATTAGGGATGTCCGTGAGTGCGGATGTGAGTACTTTTTTTTTTTTTTACAGGGCAGGGCAGAAGAGGAGGAGGAGGCCGGAGACATCACGGGGAGGTAAGTATATTGTAGATTATGTTTATTTTATTTTGTTTTTATGTTTATGTATGTGTATTAATGTTATGTTTTTTTTAACAGGTGTCGCGCCGGAGAAGGGTAAAAGAATATGGACGGGACACGCCGGAAAGGTGAGTAGAATATTTAGAATGTTTATTTATTTACTGTAAATGTGTTGCACTAATTTTTTTTTCTCCCCTAGGTGGCTGATCTGAATGGACATCTGCAAAGGTAAGTGGTCTTAATTATTTTATTTTAGCTTAGAATTAGATTATATAATATAGATAGCATTTATTCTATGTTAGCTAGGGGTATGTGTTTTATATAGATAGCATAGCATGTATTGTATATTAGATTGTGTTATTTATTTAGATAGATTGTGTGATGTATATTATATAGATAGGATGTATATTAGATTATGGTATTTATTTAGATAGATTGGGGGATGTATATTAGATAGATAGGATGTATTGTATATCAGATAGGGGTGTATTGTATTGTATTGTATTTAATTGTATTGTATTGTATGTATTTGTATTGTATTGTATTTATTGTATTGTGTGTATTATATGTATTTCCTTTTCAGGTGTGTAATTTTTTTTTTCTGTAGTGGGGGGGGGGGGGTGTAATGTGTTTTTTTTATTTTCTGCAATGTTCCTTTTTTAATTTTTTGTGACTTAGGTTTTTTTATTTTCTGTAATGTAGATTTTTTATTTTTTGTGACTTAGGTTTTTTATTATATGTAATGTAGATTTTTTATTTTTTGTGACTTTAGGCTTTTTTATTTTCTGTAATTAGAGTGGTGGGGGTTATTAGGGGGTAGGTAGATAGTGTATGTGTTAATAGGTTAGTGTAGAGGCTGTTTAGTTGATATTTAATGTTTTATTGGGGGGGTATAGTGCAGTGTAGTGTTTATACTTAGTGTCATGGTGGTCCTTGAGGACCGTCATGGCACTTATGTGGTTAATGTTGGGTTGTAACAGGCCCATAATGGTCATAATATACCCTTATGGGACTGATGGGGTTAAATAGAGGCTTATGAGGGTCTGTATGAACCCCCATGAGTGACAGGGTGATAGTGTATATATATTTTTTTCTTTTAAAATGGGTCATTTAAGGACCTTTACGGTCCTTTAAGGACCCGTAACGCTGGAATTTTGATCGGGATCCCCACTGCGATGTTTAATGTGGAATTAATGCAGGTCTCTGAGCTTATCTCTGATCCCGTGGGGTTAATGCAGGTTGCCGAGCTTATCTCGGATCCCTTCTTGGGTAAGTTGTACGTGGCTGGGCTTTGAGCCTCCTTTTTCGTTTTTCCGGCTGCCATTTTTCTCTTGATTAGGGGATTTTCATGTGTCTGAACTCAGGAATTTGGACTTAAATGGAGGTGTAACTTCCCTTTCAGAGGTCCTGTATTCCCCCCATTGCTATGGGTAAGCTTTTTATGTATTTTTTGTGAGTATTTGGTGTGTTTTGACTGTTTTAAGGTGCGCGTTATGGTCGTATTTTTCGTGCGTGTGGGTTTTTGTTCCGTTAAGGTTGGTTCCGAGGTCATTTTTTTTTCTAAGTGGTGCGCGTCTGTGTGTGGCTGGGCAGTCCTGGGCTTTGAGCCTCGTTTTCGTTTTTTTCGGCAGCCATTTTTTCTCTCGTTTAGGGGATTTTCGTGTGTCGGAATTTGGGAATTTAGACTTAAATGGAGGTGTAACTTCACTTTCAGAGGTCCTGGATAGCCCCACTTGCTATGGGTATGCTTTTTATGTATATTTTGTGAGTATTTGGTTTGTTTTGACTATTTTTAGGTGCGCGCGGTTCGGCCGTTATGGTCGTATTTTCCGTGCGTGTTTGTTCCGTTAAGGTTGGTTCTGAGGTCGTTTTTTTTTTCTGAAAAGTGCGTGTGTGTTTTTTTAACTGCGTGTAAGGCGCCTTTGAGCCTCCACCTCCGCAGGACAAATACAGCCGATGTTGGAGCCTCAACCTTCCGCAAATGCGGCCCCTCGCTTCGCGAGCTCGCAAACAGCGTGACGTCGACTCGCAGTTGGACTATTATAATATGTGATTCTAATAGGTGTAAAGAAATTATGAAACATTAACTTAATTTAATATTGTTCGACGTGTCTGACGTGTCTGTCAGTGACCCTATGGACTGACGCACGCCAGGCACATCTTATGTTTTTTTTTTTTTTTTATTGTTTTATTAAACGTTACAAAATACATACAAAATCAATTCATATTCAATATCATGAAAAATAGGAGATAGAGGAAACATATTAATAAAAACCATACCAACTAAGAATTTTCACCTTCTTTTTGAGTTGTATAGTTATATAATAGTAATAAAAGTTCTCTCCCTTTTTCTCCTTATATTTTTCTATCATTCTTCTTATTTTCGTACAGGATAAAACATACATTAACAATTACATGTACCACATATACAAACTTTCATTCTTACTCCCAATAGTATATCTATTTATTCTTCTCTCCTCCTCGTCTCCTTCATCATCATTATCAATCAACAATGAGAATGAGAGAAAGGAAAGGTATGAGAAAATGAGAAAATTGAAGGATACAAAAGGATTCTACATACTCCTTTAACCATTATCCCTTATAGGTATATCCTTTCTTTTAGCTTTTCTTCGTTACTGCATATATTTCTCCCAGGTATTCCAATTAATTTTATTTTTATCTTTGGAACCATGAGTATAATTAGACTTCATCAGTTCTTTATTATAATTAATTTTTATTCAAGACTTCACTCCAGGATGGGATTATAGGCTTTTTCCAGTATTTCACTAATAAGTATTTAATAATTAATAGAATATGTGATATTAATAGGTTATCCTTAGGAAAAGTTTTATCTATCTGTAAATGAAATAGAATTACTTCTGGGGAGCACGGACAGTCGGTATTTAACATTGATGTTAAATGACTACAGCAATCTTTCCAGAACTTTTGTATTTTTATACATTCCCACCACATATGGGCTGATGTGCCAATTTGGCCACAGCCTTTCCAACAAAGTGGGGAAGACAAATGATTAAATTTCTTAATTGTGGCCGGAACTAAATACCACTTTTGAGTTATCTTAAAATACATTTCTTTAAGTGAGCTATTTATCGAGGATTTTCCAATTAATCTTAAGGCTCTTATCCAATCGTGGTCTTCACAATTTAGCTTAAATTCATTTTCCCATTCCTTTACCTTTTCAGATTTTATATAATTCAGACCTTTTTTCCTTATTTTATTAATCTTAGAGATGAGATGGGACACATAACCCTTACTTAGAAGTGTCTCTAATTCATATGGTTTGTCTACATTTATCAGCGGATAACCCTTGCTTTTTAGTACTTCTGCCATACCTTTATAATTTAACCAGGATATCTTCTCCATGGAGTATTTCTTCTGGAATTCTATGTATTTTAATAGGGAGCCTTCACCATATAGGTCAATAACATTTTTAAGTCCGGCTTTCTTTAGATGTTCTATAACTTTATTATTACATCCGTTCTCCAGGATGTCAATTGGAGCTGATAAGGACGGAAAGTGGAATAGTCCTAATTTGTCTTTGTTTTTACCCCAGAATTTTAGTAATGATCTTATTCCTTTAGGTAGATTACCCCATTTATCTTTTACATTTTTATATTTTCCTAATAATGATCTAATTGAGGAAGAGCCCACAAGATCTTCTTCTATGTTCATCCAGCATGTGTTCCTATTTTTAATATTCATATTGATTATATGGGATATAGCGATATTTTCACAGACTTCTTTTATGTCTGGTGTTCCGATTCCGCCAAGTTCAAAGTTTTTATTGGCTATTATCCTTTTTACTCTCACTTTTTTATTTAAATAAATAAAACTATCTATTATTTTCTGAATGTTTTTAATAATATAAGTTGGTAAGTTTTTCCGGAATACATCTGATTAAGTATGTTAATTTAGGAATTATACTCATTTTAACAATAGATATTCGACCTGACCATGAAAGTCTTATATTTCGCCAATCATAGAGTAATAGTCTGATTTTTTTTATTAAATCTGGTATATTATCTTCTATTATGTTATCATTATGAAACTTAAATCTTATACCTAGATGTGTTATACTTCTTTGATACCAATTGAAGGTATAGCTATTCTTTAATTTATTTATATTGTCAAAATGTAAACCACTATGGATTATATCAGACTTTAATTGATTTATTTTAAAATATGACACTTTCCCAAATTCAGGGCCCTATTAAATTCTCCCTCGTAGTTCTCTCGGTGCTCGCAAAAGGCAGTTTTCCTGCTGTTTGCGAGAACCGAATCTCTCGCAGCCTGCTTTACGATATGACTGCGAGAAAATGGCCGAGAATAGGCTCCGAGAGAGCTACGTAGCCTTAAATCTATGCACGAGTCTCGCATATCGTAAGAATCCCTACGTGGACAAAAAGTCCACGCAAGGGATCCGAAAGCCTCTACGTGCTGCCTCGGAACAGCCCGAGACAGCAGCGTGAGGCTCCCCCCTGCACCCTATACACATCCCCATGCTGCAGGGGTCTCTATCAGGACCCCTGCAGCACCCCCACATTAACCCCTTGCAGCGGGGGTCCCCGATCTGCATAGATCAGGCCCCCCGCTGCATTTAAAACTTTTAAATTCCCCGCCGCGGCTCCTTAAAGGGACCGCGGCACACTATTAGCCAATCCCGGCCGCGGCACTTAAAATTAACCCCCCCTCTATGCTGGGGGTCCCCATCGGGACCCCCGAAGTGTCCCCACATAAACCCATTGCAGGGGGGGTCCCCGATCGGCATAGATCAGGCCCCCCGCTGCATTTAAAACTTTTAAATTCCCCGCCGCGGCTCCTTAAAGGGACCGCGGCACACTATTAGCCAATCCCGGCCGCGGCACTTAAAATTAACCCCCCTCTATGCTGGGGGTCCCCATCGGGACCCCCGAAGTGTCCCCACATAAACCCATTGCAGGGGGGGTCCCCGATCTGCATAGATCAGGCCCCCCGCTGCATTTAAAACTTTTAAATTCCCCGCCGCGGCTCCTTAAAGGGACCGCGGCACACTATTAGCCAATCCCGGCCGCGGCACTTAAAATTAACCCCCCTCTATGCTGGGGGTCCCCATCGGGACCCCCGAAGTGTCCCCATATAAACCCCCTGCAGCGGGGGGCCCCGATCGGCACCGATCGTGACCCTGCTGCAATTCAATTTTAAATTTCCCGCCTCGCGGGTCCTCAAAGGACCGTAAAGGTCCTGAAAGGACTCGCACTAAAAATAATAACCCCAGGCAACTATAATTACCCCATTAACTCATGATGGTCAATCCAGACCACCATAAGACCTAAATTAACCCATTAACTCATGATGGTCAATCCAGACCACCATAAGACCTAAATTAACCCATTAACTCATGATGGTCAATCCAGACCACCATAAGACCTAAATTAACCCATTAACTCATGATGGTCAATCCAGACCACCATAAGACCTAAATTAACCCATTAACTCATGATGGTCAATCCAGACCACCATAAGACCTAAATTAACCCATTAACTCATGATGGTCAATCCAGACCACCATAAGACCTAAATTAACCCATTAACTCATGATGGTCAATCCAGACCAGCATAAGGCCTAAATTAACCCATTAACTCATGGTGGTCAATCCAGACCACCATAAGACCTAAATTAACCCATTAACTCATGATGGTCAATCCAGACCACCATAAGACCTAAATTAACCCATTAACTCATGATGGTCAATCCAGACCACCATAAGACCTAAATTAACCCATTAACTCATGATGGTCAATCCAGACCAGCATAAGGCCTAAATTAACCCATTAACTCATGATGGTCAATACAGACCAGCATAAGGCCTAAATTAACCCATTAACTCATGATGGTCAATACAGACCAGCATAAGGCTCTATTTAACCCCATCAGTCCCATAAGGGTATATTATTACCATTATGGGCCTGTTACAACCCAACATTAACCACATAAGTGCCATGATGGTCCTCAAGGACCATCATGACACTAACTACAAACACTACACTATAACCCCCAATAAACCATTTAATCTAAACTAACCCCCCTCTACACTAATCTATTAACACTTACACTACCTACCTACACTACCTACCCCCTAATAAACCTCCCCAACACTCTAATTACAAAAAACAAAAAACCTACAGTACAAAAAACAAAAAAACCTACAGTACAGAAAACAAAAAAAAATTACACACCTGAAAAGGAAAGACAGATAAACACAATACAATAATACATATAATACATTACATACATTACATACAATACATGACATTACATATAATATATTAAATATAATATATTAAATATAATATATTACATATAATACATTACATACATTACATACAATACATGACATTACATATAATATATTAAATATAATATATTAAATATAATATATTACATATAATACATTACATACATTACATACAATACATGACATTACATATAATATATTAAATATAATATATTAAATATAATATATTACATATAATATATTACATATAGTCCTAATCAAATACCCCCTATCTATCTAACATACAATCTATTTAATTTAAAATAAATCCTAACTATATCAAATACATCCCCCTATCTATCTAATATACAAAAAATCCTAACTACATACACAGACCCTTATTCTAAAATAAAATAAAATAATTACAGTCCTAACTACATACACAGACCCTAATTCTAAGCTAAAATCAATAAATTAAGACCACTTACCTTTAAGATGTTGCTTCAGATCACTAACCTATGGGTCAAACAAAAAAAAAAATTAGTACAAAACATTAACATCAAATAAATAAACATTATATACATTCTACATATTCAACTCACCTTTACAGCATGTCCAGTCACTGTTAAGCTCTTCCGGCGCGGCCCTGTTAAAAAAAAAAAACACAATACATGAATACATGAATACAATATATAAACAATAAATAAAATACACAAATAAACATCTAAATATACATTTAACTTACCTCCCCGCGATGTCCCCGGCCTTCTCTCCTTCAGCCCCGGCTGGGCCGCGGAACCATCCGCGCTCTAAAAAAAAAAAAGAAAAAAAACTAACGGAGGTCTGCACTGGCAGACCTCCCCGACGCTACTGAACCTCCCGGAGTCGTTTCCGGGAGGAAATTGGCATTGGCGGCTTGTGATTGGCTGAAAAAGCTGTCTATCAATTTCAGCCAATCAAAAGTCGTCAATGTGTGAGCCAATCAGGATGGGATACACCCCAATATCCCACCCTGATTGGCTAAAACACTTGTCTATCTTTATGGGAACCAATCACAACGCTCAGATGCCTTCAGCCAATCACTATGGGATACACCCCCACGGAGTGATTGGTAGAAGACATCTGCGCATCCTGATTGGCTCCTACATTGACGACTTTTGATTGGCTGACAGCTTTTTCAGCCAATCACAAGCCGCCAATGCCAATTTCCTCCCGGAAACGACTCCGGGAGGTTCAGTAGCGTCGGGGAGGTCTGCCAGTGCAGACCTCCGTTAGTTTTTTTTTTATTTTTTTTTAGAGCGCGGATGGTTCCGCGGCCCAGCCGGGGCTGAAGGAGAGAAGGCCGGGGACATCGCGGGGAGGTAAGTTAAATGTATATTTAGATGTTTATTTGTGTATTTTATTTATTGTTTATATATTGTATTCATGTATTCATGTATTGTGTTTTTTTTTTTTAACAGGGCCGCGCCGGAAGAGCTTAACAGTGACTGGACATGCTGTAAAGGTGAGTTGAATATGTAGAATGTATATAATGTTTATTTATTTGATGTTAATGTTTTGTACTAATTTTTTTTTTTGTTTGACCCATAGGTTAGTGATCTGAAGCAACATCTTAAAGGTAAGTGGTCTTAATTTATTGATTTTAGCTTAGAATTAGGGTCTGTGTATGTAGTTAGGACTGTAATTATTTTATTTTATTTTAGAATAAGGGTCTGTGTATGTAGTTAGGATTTTTTGTATATTAGATAGATAGGGGGATGTATTTGATATAGTTAGGATTTATTTTAAATTAAATAGATTGTATGTTAGATAGATAGGGGGTATTTGATTAGGACTATATGTAATATATTATATGTAATATATTATATTTAATATATTATATTTAATATATTATATGTAATGTCATGTATTGTATGTAATGTATGTAATGTATTATATGTAATATATTATATTTAATATATTATATTTAATATATTATATGTAATGTCATGTATTGTATGTAATGTATGTAATGTATTATATGTAATATATTATATTTAATATATTATATTTAATATATTATATGTAATGTCATGTATTGTATGTAATGTATGTAATGTATTATATGTATTATTGTATTGTGTTTATCTGTCTTTCCTTTTCAGGTGTGTAATTTTTTTTTGTTTTCTGTACTGTAGGTTTTTTTGTTTTTTGTACTGTAGGTTTTTTGTTTTTTGTAATTAGAGTGTTGGGGAGGTTTATTAGGGGGTAGGTAGTGTAGGTAGGTAGTGTAAGTGTTAATAGATTAGTGTAGAGGGGGGTTAGTTTAGATTAAATGGTTTATTGGGGGTTATAGTGTAGTGTTTGTAGTTAGTGTCATGATGGTCCTTGAGGACCATCATGGCACTTATGTGGTTAATGTTGGGTTGTAACAGGCCCATAATGGTAATAATATACCCTTATGGGACTGATGGGGTTAAATAGAGCCTTATTCTGGTCTGTATTGACCATCATGAGTTAATGGGTTAATTTAGGCCTTATGGTGGTCTGGATTGACCACCATGAGTTAATGGGTTAATTTAGGCCTTATGGTGGTCTGGATTGACCACCATGAGTTAATGGGTTAATTTAGGCCTTATGGTGGTCTGGATTGACCATCATGAGTTAATGGGGTAATTATAGTTGCCTGGGGTTATTATTTTTAGTGCGAGTCCTTTCAGGACCTTTACGGTCCTTTGAGGACCCGCGAGGCGGGAAATTTAAAATTGAATTGCAGCAGGGTCACGATCGGTGCCGATCGGGGCCCCCCGCTGCAGGGGGTTTATCTGGGGACACTTCGGGGGTCCCGATGGGGACCCCCAGCATAGAGGGGGGTTAATTTTAAGTGCCGCGGCCGGGATTGGCTAATAGTGTGCCGCGGTCCCTTTAAGGAGCCGCGGCGGGGAATTTAAAAGTTTTAAATGCAGCGGGGGGCCTGATCTATGCAGATCGGGGACCCCCCCTGCAATGGGTTTATGTGGGGACACTTCGGGGGTCCCGATGGGGACCCCCAGCATAGAGGGGGGTTAATTTTAAGTGCCGCGGCCGGGATTGGCTAATAGTGTGCCGCGGTCCCTTTAAGGAGCCGCGGCGGGGAATTTAAAAGTTTTAAATGCAGCGGGGGGCCTGATCTATGCAGATCGGGGACCCCCCCTACAATGGGTTTATGTGGGGACACTTCGGGGGTCCCGATGGGGACCCCCAGCATAGAGGGGGGTTAATTTTAAGTGCCGCGGCCGGGATTGGCTAATAGTGTGCCGCGGTCCCTTTAAGGAGCCGCGGCGGGGAATTTAAAAGTTTTAAATGCAGCGGGGGGCCTGATCTATGCAGATCGGGGACCCCCGCTGCAAGGGGTTAATGTGTGGGGGCTGCGGGGGTTCCTATGGACCCCTGCAGCAAGGTGTTCATGTGAGGACACTTCGGGGGTCCCGACAGGGACCCCCGCATTGAGGGGGGGTTCATTTTAGGTGCCTGGGGGGGGTTTGGAGTACCCCCCACGGCAATGCTTATGTGGGGGACTGCCGCGGAGGTCCCTTTTAGGACCCCCGCAGCACTTGATGAGGAGTGGGAGCCTGCGATATCATCTCGCAGGCTGTCACTCCTCATGTACATTTACGCAGTGTAGATACGTACGGCCCTGCTGCGTAGCTCACACGTTGCTCGCAGCAGGGCTAATTTAATATCATTGTAAGTTAGAGAAACTTTGCAGTACGTAGGGCTTAAGTAGAAGCCTCTTATTTACGAGGCTGGAATTTAATAGGGCCCTCAGTCAGTAATTCCATCAGATTATTGCAAGATTCAACTGGATCTGTTATAGTAACTATAATATCGTCAGCAAATAGCATAACTTTATATTTAGTCCTATTTTTATGCCTCTGATTTTGTTGTGGCATCTGATTCTTGAGGCCAATGGTTCTAAAAAGAGTAGAAATAATAATGGAGAAAGAGGACATCCTTGGCGAGTCCCGTTAGAAATCCTAAATTTCTCTGTGTGAAAAATTGGGCGTGTTATATATACCGATGATTTTTCATATAGGGCTTTAATTGTTTTAGATACAAAGTTGGTCAGTCCGACCTTCTTTAACACTGCTTCTATGAATTCCCAGCTGACCCTGTCAAATGCTTTTTCTGCATCTAAAGACAGGATCAGCGTGGGAACTCCATTTTTTTTCGCTTGAAATATCAGGTCTACTAACCTTCTGGTGTTATCTGATGCCTGACGTCTTTTGACGAAACCAGATTGGTCCATATGTATTAATTTAGGAAGTATTTTATTAAGCCTATTGGCTATTATTTTTGCATATATTTTTAAATCTATATTTATAAGAGAAATTGGTCTGTAGCTTGTAATTTCTTCTGGGTTTTTCCCTGGTTTTAATAAGTTTATGATTTTTGCCTCAATCATTTCCTCTTCTATTTCCCCTGAGTTTTTAATTTCATTGAACATGTCTAAAAGACCTGTTCTAATTTCCTTCCCAAGGAACTTATAGAATAGATGATCAAACCCATCGGGTCCTAGGGCTTTATTAGAGTTAGCCTTTTTTATTACTTCATCTATTTCCTCAGGGGTTATGTCTAGTGATGTTGCGAACCTAAAATTTTCGGTTCGCGAACGCGAACCGCCGCAAATGTTCGCGCACCGGCGAACATCGGCAAACCGCCATAGACTTCAATGGGCAGGCGAATTTTAAAACCCACAGGGACTCTTTCTGGCCACAATAGTGATGGGAAAGTTGTTTCAAGGGGTCTAATAACTGGACTGTGGCATGCCGGAGGGGGATCCATGGCAAAACTCCCACGGAAAATTACATAGTTGATACAGAGTCTGGTTTTAAGCCATAAAGGGCATAAATTACCTAACATTCCTAAATTGTTTGGAATAACGTGCTTTAAAACATCAGGTATGATGTTGTATCGATCAGGTAGTGTAAGAGTTACACCCGCTTCACAGTGACAGACCAAACTCCCCGTTTAACGCACCGCAAACAACCGCAAACAGTCCATTTGCACAACCGCAAACTCCCCATTTGCACAAGGTTGGATACCAAGCTAGCCATGTCCCGTTCCATGTCCTCACTGATGTCATTGAAGGTCTCTTCCTCCACCCAGCCACGTACAACACCAAGGGTCCCCGAAAGGTGACAACAAGCCCCCTGGGACACCTGCTGTGTTTGGTCTTCCACCTCCTCAAAGCCACCTTCCTCCTCTGACTCCTCTTCTTCAGACTCCTCTGATGCATTGCCTCTCTCTGCATTATTATAAGGTGTGTTAAGTAGTACTACTCTTATCAGTTTAAAACCTGTTACAGCACATATCAGGGGGCGTGTATAAGGCCTGGATTTTTAGAACCGGGAGATGGAAAAAGATGCTTTGTTGGTCGTATGACTTCAATTTTGGGGCACTTTGAGACATTAGCTTCTTACGCTCTAACATGTCCTTTACAGGCACCTGACTATGGGCAAATGAGCAGGAACTGTTCAGGGCTAGAGACGCAGTGGCGGATGGTTGAGAGGGGGCAAGGAGGACAGCAGTGGTTGATGTGGCTGATGATGCTGGACCAGGAGGAGGATGGCGGCTTTGAGTTTGTGTGCTGCTTGTACTCATGTGTTGGTCTGGAGTCACCCAAACATTAGGTCATAACCTGTAGAGGATAAGGGAACCAGGCTACTCTAGACCTCATTCATCATTACCGGTTTTGACAGATTGGTACTATGCCCCAGCCCGCATACCCACACTCAGAGATTGAGGGGGGGACCTGAGAAGGCCAAGGGTCGGAGATATAAAGGGGGGCCATCCCAAATAAGCACACAAGCGGGGACAAAGGTAGTGAAGGGGACATAGAGGCCCATGGACTGACGGTCGCCATCTTGGCAGGAAAAGGGCCCAGCAATTAAGCCAAACTGACCCAGCACAGGCAGCTTCTTGAGTCAAATGCTGTACAATTACACCTTAATAAAGCTGAAACATGCAGCAGCAGGGATTCTAAACGGCCACACGGGGACAGGGAGGCTAACAGCCCCCACAGTCTCTGCACCACTCTTTTTAACAGATAACCCAATGGGCTAACCAGGGACCTTGCCCACATAAAAAAACAGAATTTTATTGGAGGAATTATTAGTGTCTTTACCCCCCAAGAGAGGACATAATATACGGTATCTTTAGACTACCTGATGGCCAAACCTCCTTTAGCCCCAATGCTATCCAAGAAACATTTCAAAACTTTATCTGACTGGGGGTCTATAGAGTGACATTAGTACTGACCTTTATATGACTGGGGGTCTATAGGTGACATTAGTACTGACCTTTATCTGACTGGGTGTCTATAGAGGGACATTAGTAATGACCTTTATCTGACTGGGGGTCTATAGAGGGACATTAGTACTGACCTTTATATGACTGGGGGTCTATAGGTGACATTAGTACTGACCTTTATCTGACTGGGTGTCTATAGAGGGACATTAGTAATGACCTTTATCTGACTGGGGGTCTATAGAGGGACATTAGTACTGACCTTTATATGACTGGGGGTCTATAGGTGACATTAGTACTGACCTTTATCTGACTGGGTGTCTATAGAGTGACATTAGTACTGACCTTTATATGACTGGGGGTCTATAGGTGACATTAGTACTGACCTTTATCTGACTGGGGGTCTATAGAGGGACATTAGTACTGACCTTTATCTGTCTAGGGGTCTATAGGTGACATTAGTCCTGACCTCCTGCTGCAGTATTATTACTCCCAGTACTCCCAGGCTTGCTACTATTAGATATAATAACCTCAGTTTCGTTTCCTTATCTGTTGGTAACATCAAAATATGATTATTAAATATTTCATATTTGTTTGTTTTTTTTCTCCCAAAGTGAACCCCTTTGTGTGTGTCCCACAGATGTGGCGTTTCCGCTCTGCGTATGTTGGATTTGCACCGCTCAAAAAGTATGAAAAGTGACCCCCCCCCCTTGAAGACCATTAATGACATCATCAGTAAATTGTATGTAACAGATTCCAGTGTTTAGGGTTTATGACCCAATACTGCGATCATATAATTTATGACAAAAATCCGTATTTGTCGTATTATTCAGACGCGCGTGCATCTTTGTGTTACATTTCCTGATACTTTTATTATCTTGATCTTTATATATTTACTAGCGACTTGCCCGTCAAAAAATGGTGGCAATAAGATTGTAAGGCAGGTAATGGTTTGGACGAGACATTCATTTTGTTGGCGGTCGGATATCCTTCGGCGCTCATTGCGAGGCTGTTGGTTGTATTTTTTTTCTGATAGGTGCTTTTGCTGTTATTCTTTGGTCGGCGGTGATGTGTTTTTTGCGCTTATTGCAAGGCTTTGTATGCTATGAGCAGCGTTGGCACTCGTTGTGAGGCGCGCAGTGAATGGCTTTTATGTTTAATGTGATGATGTTTTTTTTGTGTATATGTATTTTTGTATGCTAATGAAATAATTACTAAATGAATATACTTTACCTATTTGTAAGTAATATATGCAGGAAGCATTGTGCTGAAGAGCTGACAATCTGTTTTCATGTTCCTGCAGCATACAATGTAGGTTTTCAGTGCTGTGGAGCTGCTGTGTAAGTGTCAGCAATGTGTGCAGTGTGTAGTGTAAATAGGCTGCGTGCGCGAGTGGAAGCCGTTAGGGTAGCTGTGTACTTCCGCTTTGTGTAAGTTAGTGTTGTAAAATGGCGGGGAATGTGTATGTGGTAAGCGGGTGTGGATGATTTAGCGTCCTTGCTAATAGTGTATCTTTACCTCGTACGGCTTTTTAGGAAAATCTTTTTTAGTTAGCTCTTCAGGTTATTGATCACTGGATATATTAATTACAAATAGGTAAAGTATTTTAGTAATTAATTAATTCATTATTATTAAAAAATATATATATAAAAAAAATACGCTTAATAGAATATTTTACACTGCGGTTACTTTACATACATTAACGCTTCGCACTTCCTAATACATTTGTTCATTAACAATAGTTATTATCGTGCATTCATTTAATAAGTATTAATTAGTAATGGAAAATAAAAATGTAGACTTTACACTACACTAAAATGTTTTACTTTTTACTCTGCAGTTATATATCTGGATTACTGCTCATTGGCTGCCAGCGATAGCACTCTCAAAGCAGTTACAAATCTAAATCACTTTATTATGCTCTGAGACCTGAATACATTTTTTAATTTACACTGCACAAAAAAAATTATATATTTAACACTGTACTTATATATCTGTCTTTGCGATGAGCGCCGAAGATTGATCGTTGCAAAGCAGGAAACATGAAGGACACAAGCGAAGAGGCTCACAATGAGCGCCGAAGGTCCTCAGAGTACAAAAAGCATCACATTGTGTTGCAAACAGCATTGCCATGGCTTCAAACTTTTTTATTTATTATTATTGCCCCGTCATTTGTGCCAGGCAAGTCGCTAGTGATATAATATAACATAATGCAATACAATATTATACAGTACACATGGGTGTTGGAACTGGGGGGGGGGGGTAAGGGGTAACCCCCCCCCCCCCCCCAGATTTCTTATCGTATGTATGTATGCGTATAGAGGCTAACAGGGGAGGGGAGAGGGGGAGGAAACACCGGGGAGAGGGAGAGGAAGACACAGGAGAGGGGAGAGGGGGAGGAAGACACAGTGGAGAGGGGGAGGAAGACACAGGGCAGAGGGGGGAAGAGAAACAGGGTAAGGGAGAGGTGAGGGGAAGAGACACATGGCAGGGGGGAGAGACACAGGAGAGAGTGGGGGGTAGAGACACAGGGGAGAGGGGGGAAGAGACTAATGGGAGGGAGTGGTGAGGAGACACCGGGGAGAGGAAAGGGGTAAAGACACAGAGGAGGGGGGATGAAACACAGGGGAAGGGAGAGGGGGTAGAGACACAGGGGAGAGGGGGTAGAGACACAGGGGAGAAGGGGGAAGATACACAGATGAGGGGGGAGAGACACAGGGGAGAGGGAAGGGGGGAAAGACACAGGGGAGGGGGGAAAGAAACACGGGAAGGGAGAGGGGGGTAGAGACACAGGGGAGGGGGGAGTGACACAGGGAAGAGGGAAGGGGGAAAAGACACAGGAGAGGGGGGAAAGAAACACTGGGGAAGGGAGAGGGGGTAGAGACACAGGCAAGGGTGGGAGAGACACAGGGGAGAGGGGGGGAGAGAGACACATGGGAGGGAGTGGGGGGAGACACAGGGGAGAGGGGGGGGAGAGAGACACATGGGAGGGAGTGGGGGGGAGACACAGGGGAGAGGGGGGGAGAGAGACACATGGGAGGGAGTGGGGGGGAGACACAGGGGAGGTCTTCTGCATTATTATTATTATTATTATTATTATTACTATATAATGTGTAGATGTACCGGCTGGGCATGCTCTTCTATATTATTATTATTATTATTATTATTATTATTATTACTATATAATGTGTAGATGTACCGGCTGGGCATGCTCTTGTGCATTATTATTATTATTATTATTATTATTATTATTATTATTATTACTATATAATGTGTAGATGTACCGGCTGGGCATGCTCTTCTATATTATTATTATTATTATTATTATTATTATTATTATTACTATATCATTTGTAGATGTACCGGCTGGGCATGCTCTTCTATATTATTATTATTATTATTATTATTATTATTATTATTACTATATAATGTGTAGATGTACCGGCTGGGCATGCTCTTGTGCATTATTATTATTAGTAGTAGTATTTTACTACTACTAATAATAATAATGCACAAGAGCATGCCCAGCTGGTACATCTACACATTATATAATAATAATAATAATAATAATAATAATAATAATAATAATAATAATAATAATAATACATGCCCAGCTGGTACATCTACACATTATATAGTAGTAATAATAATAATAATAATAATGCACAAGAGTCCTTCAGCACTGCACTGGACACTGAATAAACTTGCCTAGCTATGGTTTTCCCTATTGATGCAGTATCACCTACACTCTACCTCCTCTCAGTAAGACTGCAAGTTAGTTCTGATTCCAAAATGGCTGCTGTCCATGAGGTAGAAGGGTGTGGAAGGGAGTGTATGCTGCTGATTGGCTGGAATGTGTCTGCTGACTGTGACATGCAGGGTCAAAGTTTGCTCAATGATAAAGTATTGGGGGCGGGTCAAATCTCGCATATGTTCGCAGTTCGCCGCGAACGCGAACATGCTATGTTCGCCGGGAACAGTCCGCCGGCGAACTATTTGTGACATCTCTAGTTATGTCTTTCTCTAGATCATTGCAGTCTTCATTATAAATAGAAGGAAGAATTGTTTTATCCAAAAATGTATTTATTTCGTTTCTAATTGAGTTTGACTTGTTTTGTATATTGTATAGTGATTTATAAAATTCTGTAATAATTTCTCCTATTTTATCTGGATGAGTATAGATTTTATTATCTGGTCCCTTGAGGCTTAATATCTTTCTTTGATTGGTTTGCTTCTTAAGTTTTTGCGCTAAGTATTTACTTGTTTTGTTCGCCAATAAAAAGTGGGTCTGTTGGAATCTCCACATCATAGAATCTGCCTGACTTTGCAAAGCCTTGTTTATTTGATTATTTAGTTTGGTAATTATAATTGTTCCTTCCTTGTTCGGACATAATTTTTTTTTTGTTGTTGATTATTCAGCTCTATGTATAACACTCTTAATGGTTTACCTCTTTCTTTTCTAATGTTGGCCATTTTAGAGATTATTTGACCTCTTATTACAGATTTGTAAGCACACCATAAAGTAACATTTGACTTAACCGTATTTGTATTGGTTATAAAGAATTCTCTCGTTTCTTTCTTTAAAGATTCTAATATTTCATCATTCTTAAAAATTATTGGATCAATCCTCCATAATTTTTTTAATTGAAAGTTGTCTTTTATATCTTCTATACCTAATGATAGAATAGAATGGTCCGACCATGTGGTCACTATTAGGTCAATATTCTTTATTGATCTTAGAGTCTTTATATCTAGAAAAAAGTAATCCAATCTTGAATATGATCTATGGCGGTTAGAAAAGTGAGAATAGTCTTTTTCATATGGATGGAGTATTCTCCAGCAATCTAGAAAATCATGTTCACTCATCTCTTTACTAAATTCTTTCGATGTCTTACTAATTTGATTTATTGTTTTTTTGTTAGACTTTCCTACTCTATCATTAATAGGATCCATTATCATATTGAAATCCCCACCTATAATTATCTTCCCTTTTCTAAATTTTGTTATTTCTTTAAGGATTTTTTTTAAAAAGCTAATTTGTTTGGTATTTGGAAAATATAAATTAACTATGGTCATAGACTCTTCATTAATCTGGCCACCCCAGATTATGTATCTCCCTAAAGGGTCTATACTTCTTGTCTCCTCTATTATTTTTAACTCATGACTAAATAGTATGGATACACCTCTAGATTTTTTATTAAATGTGGAATCTACTCTAAAATTATATTTTTTATTACCCATATATTCCAATACTTCTTTATTCCAATGTGTTTCCTGTAAAAGTAGTATGTCTGCTTTCATTTTTCTATATTCTTTAAATGCAGTGTTCCTTTTCGAAGGGGAATTTAATCCGTGTACATTATGGGATTGTATCTTAATCATTTAGGCTTCCATATTCCTTCTTTCTACTTCTCTTGATTTTATTTTTTGTTCTATATCTGATTATCCCTTTATTATAGATAATATTTTTAAACATTGGGGTTTTCTCCCTATGTATTCTTCCTTCATATCCTTTTACCATTTTCTTTTCAACCTACTATTATTTTTGGGAGATCCAAACATACTCTGATTCATACCACTAACAAACAAACTCTGGATTGGACTTGATTTTATGTCCATCTTGGTTTTAGGGCAATTATGCCAATATTAGGAAATGTTAGGAGATAAAGCGTCAGAAATTTGTTGTGAAGCCATGCTATTCTAATACCAAATTTTCCTACACTGCAAATATATTCTCTATCAATATCAAAATATAAATTATCATATATACATAAAGACAATATATTCATAACAATCTTCATATTTCTAAACTTAAAACTCAGTGGAAGAGAGATATTTTGTCATTCCATCATCTTAATCGTTCTTCTGTATATTTCTATTTAGATTATTTCCTTTTTCTCTGGCTTTTCTTAATCTTGCCATTAAGCTTTATAGACATACCATGAATGTTTTATAGTAAACTAAAAAAAACAAAAATCAATATTTAATAACTAAATTCCAGATATTATTGATAAAGTTCATGCTATATACACAATAACCTTTGTGAGTCTTATACCCTCCTCCTTTTCTTTTACTCCTTTTTTTTTTTTTCTCATATTTATAAAGTGCGATTGTGCTATTATTATAAATATATATCTTTCTTCCCCTAAAAGATATATTTCCTATTGTGATTACATAATAAGTGAATCGAAACTAATATCATGTTTTCTAAAATGTTATATAACTTCTATTTGTGACCTTACTAGTGTTTAGAGACTCATATTCCTCTCTAATCAAAAAAGTATATTATAATTTCATTATTCTACCAGTGCACTTCATTATTTATTATTTTCTATAATTCATCTCTATATCAACTTGCCACTTTCATTGTTGGGATACTGTGTAAAAAAAAATTACATATAAATTGTGTTGTGAGTCTTATATCCTTCTTCTTCTTTTTTTTTTTTTTTTTCCTCTCTTTTACCCCCACCTATCAATAAAGTGCTATTGTGCTAATATTATAAATCCTTTTTAAATTAAAACATGTGCATATATATTGTGTTTCTAGCAGATATAGAAGTCAGTTTTTAAGAGTCCATTCAGCTTTTGTTTTCACAATCTTATGTTTGATTGTGCTTATTCATAAGGTTTTCATGGCAAAGATACTGGAGCGAGTTGCCAGTTCCTTCTCCAGTGGACCACAATTTGTCTGACCTCTCTGCTATGACGTGCCCATCTTGGGTGACTTTACATGGTATAGCTCAGAGCTTCACTGAGGTACACAAGCATTCTGACCAGGGGCGTAGTAACTAGGGGGAGGGAACAAATCTCCCCCAGATTAAATGAATAGGGGACACAAAAAAATTGCAATATCAAACTTAATCATGCAGAATTGAGAAATGAAACAAAGAAATAAAAAAAAAGATTTTGAGAGACACTGCAGCAGTGCCCCGCCTATTGTCGGGCTCTAGCGCATTGCACCGGGTGCACCGGCGGTAGATCTGTCCCTGCTTCCTGTCCTTGGAGTAGAGTTGAATTATCCCCCCAGACTCCTACGCCCGTGCCCCGGACAAGATAGTGTTACAGAAAGGAAATATAACATTAGGGGCATATATTAAAATACAAGTATAATCAGAACCATTAATTGTTGCACTTCGTACAATATATCCACCTTCTGTATCTTTATCTATTTAATGCATTTTGTACATTTAGAAATTTATGAAATATTGCAGTTTAATTTGTTTTATTTAAACAATCATATAATAGGATTATCACTTAACTAGAAAAAGAGGAGTACTAATGAATTGCCTTAGTATAAATGTATATTATTTGTGTTAAAACCTAACCTTGTTAGAAATAATCTAGCTATGTACAGTCGTGCTCAAAAGTTTGCATACCCCGGCAGAAATTGTGATATTTTGGCATTTATTTTGAAAATATGACTGATCAGGCAAAAATATATATATATTTTTTTTATTGAAGGCTAGTGATCATATGAAGCCATTTATTATCACATAGTTGTTTGGCTCCTTTTTAAATCATAATGATAACAGAAATCACCCAAATGGCCCTGATCAAAAGTTTACACACCCTTGAATGTTTGGCCTTGTTACAGACACACAAGGATACACACACAGGTTAAAATGGCAGTTAAACATTATTTTCCCACACCTGTTGCTTTTTAAATTGCAATTATTGTCTGTGTATAAATAGTCAATGAGTTTGTTAGCTCTCACGTGAATGCACTGAGCAGACTAGATACTGAGCAATGGAGAGCATAAAAGAACTGTCAAAATACCTGCTGTAAGGGGTTAACAATTCTCAAGGGTTAAATATATTGTTGCTTAAGGCTTGTTGTATTTATTAATTCTCGGATGGGTGGTATTGTTGTGTATAAATGTTTGGATTGTAATCTCATTTCCTCAAAGGAAACGTAAGCCTACTGTCACAATTCAAGTTTTCCGCGCCATTCTTATCATGCTCCTGGTACATGATACTGTGGGTTGTAGTTTCTTGCTATATAAGCTTGTCTTAATGAAGAAATAAATGAAAACATTTTGTCTCAGTCTCTAGACTCCTCTTGTCGGTCTGGTTCCCCAAGCGCTTGTATCAGAGAGGGAGCCGCAGTAATTCCCGGGGAGTCGGCACATTCATGGGTGAAAGTGGAAGAAGACCAAATTATTCCCTAACAACCTGGAGTCAAGAAGTGAGATTCTCGGCAGGAAGGTAAACTACTTTATTTTGTTTATGTTTGAGCTTACCTACCGGCAGAAAATGAGGTTATAACAGGGTGCTAACAAGAAGAAGGGTAGGAGAAGACACAGTGCACCTCCTCCTAGAGCAATATGAACACTTGATAATCACAATCACCAATGAAATGTATGGTATGGCACTTACATTTAATGACCTAAAAAAATGAGGTATCTTTATAGCTCCAATAGGACACCTCTGGTCCGATATTCCTCCGTCTCCAAATCTTGGTTCTCGTCAGCGTAGAATTTGCCTTGAAATAGTATTTCGAGCACATATACTGATGTCACTACTGTACAGTATATATGACACCATACTTATAAACTACAGAGTCAGAAAAGTGCTCAGTGCTGATGATGGACCTCTAGTTCCTTATGTTCACCATTAAATAGTGCAAGAAAGATGGTACATTAGACACATTAGATTGTCACACGTGTGTTACCATCAATTTATAACAGGGTGCTGTCTAGGTGTGACTTAGAGTCCCACTGGTATTACCATCTAGGTGCGGGTTAGAGTCCCACTGGTATTACAATATAGGTGTGGGTTAGAGTCCCGCAGGTATTACAATATAGGTGTGGGTTAGAGTCCCACTGGTATTACAATATAGGTGTGGGTCAGAGTCCCACTGGTATTACCATCTCGGTGCGGGTCAGAGTGCTGCTGGTATAACCATCTAGGTGTGGGTTAGAGTCCCACTGGTATTACACTATAGGTGTGGGTTAGAGTCCCACTGGTATTACAATATAGGTGTGGGTTAGAGTTCCACTGGTATTACCATCTCGGTGCGGGTCAGAGTGCTGCTGGTATAACCATCTAGGTGTGGGTTAGAGTCCCAACGGTATTACAATAAAGGTTTGGGTTAGAGTCCCACTGGTATTACCATCTAGGTGCGGGTTAGAGTCCCACTGGTATTTCCATCTAGGTGTGGGTTAGAGTCCCACTGGTATTTCCATCTAGGTGTGGGTTAGAGTGCCACTGTTATTTCCATCTAGGTGTGGGTTAGAGTCCCGCTGGTATTACCATCTAGGTGTGGGTTAGAGTTCCATTGGTATTACCATCTAGGTGTGGGTTAGAGTCCCACTGGCATTACCATCTAGGTGTGGGTTAGAGTTCCATTGGTATTACCATCTAGGTGTGGGTTAGAGTCCCACTGGCATTACCATCTAGGTGTGGGTTAGAGTCCCCCTGGTATTACCATCTAGTTGTGGGTTAGAGTCCCACTGGTATTACCATCTAGCTGTGGGTTAGGACCCCACTGGTATTAATATCTAGGTGTGGGTTAGAGACCCACTGGTATTACCATCTTGTGTGGGTTAGAGTCTCACTGGTATTACAATATAGGTGTGGGTTAGAGTCCCGCTGGTATTACCATCTAGGTGTGGGTTAGAGTCCCGCTGGTATTACCATCTAGGTGTGGGTTAGAGTCCCACTGGTATTACCATCTAGGTGTGGGTTAGAGTCCCGCTGGTATTACCATCTAGGTGTGGGTTTGAGTTCCACTGGTATTACCATCTAGGTGTGGGTTAGAGTCCCGCTGGTATTACCATCTAGGGGTGGGTTAGAGTCCCCCTGGTATTACCATCTACTTGTGGGTTAGAGTCCCCCTGGTATTACCATGTAGTTGTGGGTTGGGACCCCACTGGTATTACTATCTAGGTGTGGGTTAGAGTCCCACTGGTATTACCATCGAGGTGTGGGTTAGAGTCCCACTGGTATTACCATCTTGTGTGGGTTAGAGTCTCATTGGTATTACCATCGAGGTGTGGGTTAGAGTCCCACTGGTATTACCATCTTGTGTGGGTTAGAGTCTCATTGGTATTACCATCTAGGTGTGGGGTAGAGTCCCGCTGGTATTACCATCTAGGTGTGGGTTTAGTTTGTATCATTTCTATTTAAAACACTGTATTGTATTCTGTGATATCACATGGGCAACATAACATCAACGGGAGAAGCCCCAGGTAAAGAAGGTGGCAAAATTATAATTCCTTTTTAAAAATGCTAAGTCTAATAATAATAAGGATACAAGACAATCCTCTAAAGAATCTCCACTTGCTCTGATTTTAACCAAACCCGCAGGTCCAGACCAGGGAGAATCACAAAAGTGCTATATAAGTCAAATAGCCAAGGATTATTATTGTGACCCCTTTGTTAAGAATGTATCAGGGGGGACTGAGGGTCTTGGGCAGCTGGGACCCCCATTTTCTAGGGAAGGGACATCTTCCTCTTTTCATATGTGGCAATTAAAGGGCATGTTGTTAATTGACCCTATTTGTCTCTAAAGTTACACAAGAAGACTCCAAATGATTGTGTATTGATTGGAATTTTCATGTTCCGTTTCACCCTCAGGCCAGGGATTATGGGATATTATGGCAAAGGATGGTCACTGAAACATCTTCTTTTTCTCGAACGTTGAGAGAAACTTTGAAGGTTGTTTCTTGCAAAACTTCGGGCCCAATTTTGCTGCCCTGATCTTTGAAAATTTCTTTACCAAGAACTGAAATCCCAAATAATTAGCTTTCCCCATCGCTTTCACAAAGTTCTTCATTAAGCCAAGCTTAACATGGAGAGGTGGGAAGAACATTTTTTTGCGAATCAACCAAATTTAATGTTTTGGACACGGTTCCTTCCTGGCTCATATTCACTTCTTTGAGGCCAATCACATTTGATGTAATGATCCGTAACAGCGCGGGTCCCACAGGCATCGGAAACAACAGAATTTTGTGACCCCTTCTTCCATGGCTATCAGTTTTCCAACGACTTTTAGATCACCAGATATTCCACAGATGAGTTTCGTAGTCGACTTCCTCAAGCAGTATTTTCATGCTGTCATGTGTCTCACTTAAATGAATGGAATGAGCAATGGGAATGCGCGGGTTACCATCGTGCAACATCACAGCCTTCAAACTTCGCTTTGAAGAGTCAATAAGCAGACGCCAGTCAGATGCTACGTGTCACTGCGATACTTTTTTGAGAAGTCCATTGTTATCATGGCCATAACACAATGGGCCATTAACAATAAAAGACGTAGCGAGGTCATTGTTACCCGATAGTGGCATACCTTCATGCCTACACCAAGCCTTGATGCCAAAAGCTCTGCCGTTTCTTTTGGGAGGGATAAATCAAATCAAATCATTCAGCTATTTCTGAGTAAACGTTTCTGGCTCTTTTTCACCATCAGGCGTTTAGTCAAAATCTGCGGGATCTTGATCACTACTGTTGGCACATGTATCACATTCAGTTTCCTCGTCTGCAGACTCCAGTCCATCCACTGGCGCTGGTAATGAGGCATCACGCAGAACCGGACTGATGGCCGAATCCAAACTTGGATAAACAATTTTATGTTTATTTTTTTGTTGAAAAAACAGTTGTATTAACGCTGCAAAAGTAACAATCACTGTGATGATCCTCTCCATATCAGGGGTATTGCAAATGGAAGCCAAGCCAATCACGTAACCGCTAGAACATGCCGTGAAATAAAACGCGGAGCCCGTGCTTTATCCTGATCACCTAGTGGGCACCGAAGCACAATTTGTAGATTTTCATGAGATCTTTGGTAATTTTACGACGCGGTCCTGAAGTTGTAAATAAGCCGCGTACAAAGCAAAATGTGTCGTGTGCACTTTGCGTTTTCTAGGCATGCTGAGAAGTCATTGAACAAAATCCAATCTGAAATGAGAAGAAATATTGTTTCAGTTGTAACAAAATCACAAATAATGCTGAAACGTAATACATATCATCACAAAAACTAGGTTTGAAATCAGGACCGAAAAATCTTTGGAGTCCACGGAAAATCATGTCCGTTAAAAAGCATCGCTGACCAGTTATTGTAACAGAACTATGATGATGCCTGTATTTTTTGCCTGAACTGAACCAACTATACTGCTGGAGGGGTTAAACAGAACCGAATGGCTGGTGTTCGTGTGACTATTGCATACAACTCATACACTTGGTCAGGAGTTGCCCATCTGCCTCTTGATAGTATCGGCTAAAACACACAAGAGATAGCAGAACAAAAGGGTTTCAGCAGACAAGAGGGCACCATGAACAATGGGGGTAGGGGTTGACCAAAGGTAGTCACTGCCCCTACTGTGTATGTGAAGTGTTTAAAAATGTTTTTTGTTTCAATAAAAAGAAGAGTTCTACTTGACCCTTCAAAACGTAGTCTCATCTCGTTCTTAGAGGGGATCGCTATATCCTACTGGGGATTGCTATGCTTTTGCATACTCCCTTGAGCTGTAACTACTGAAAGCTTGTTCCTGATGTGTCCTCCTTGGAGGAGAGGTCTTCCCCACACGGTCCTGGATGCTGGAGATTCATACAGGGTGGAAGGAAGACGGCGCGGCTCCAGCTAAACTACGGCGGTTGTGGAGTCTGTGGTGGTTGAGGTGTCCGGTGCGGTGCTTGTAGGCCTCGGCGCAAACTAGGACGCGTCTATCAACGGAGGTACCCGGTCGGGGTGCCAGGAGATCCGTTACATTGGTTGGCAGCGGTGGGATGGTCCTTTTCATCCCCAACGCAAGTGCTGAATGGAATCCCAGTACGCTAAACTGAAAAGACCCACACTAAAGGATCTCTTGGAAACCAGAGGAAGGAGTGCCAGCAACCGACCACGGAGAGAGCTGATAGCTGACCTACTGGAGCTGGACGAGATGGATCGATCCATGGAGGTTGTGGACCAAAATACCCCTGTCAGCGAGGAGGAGGAAATTACAAACCTGGTTCAGCGGAGATTATCCATGTACCCAGCAACATCCGTGGAGCTAATAGATCAGCTGTTCCGGGAAGCGAGAACGGAGATACAAAATAGGAGGGGGCACGAACTTGAACTGGCAAGAGCTAGACAACCCCTGGCACATATAGTTCATACTCCCCCACCCACTGCTACAGGGCAGAAAATACCCTTCACTGCCTTCAAAGCGTTTGTGGAAAGTGAGGAAGAAAGTGATGGATATTTGGCTGACTTCGAGAGGCAGTGCTCACTACACCAAATACCACCAAACCAATGGGTCACTATTTTGGCTGGAAAGCTATCAGGAAAAGCAAATGAGGCTTTTCGGGCGCTTACTGAGGAAGATATTGCGCAATATCGCCGGGTGAAGGCTGCACTGCTCACCAGATATGCCGTCACCCCGGAAACATATCGCCGTCGCTTCAGGGAGTCTAAAAAGAAGGCTGCAGACTCCCACATGGAATGGGCCAGCAAGATACAAAGGGTGGCATCACATTGGGTGCGAGGGTGCAATGCCAACACAGGAGAGGAAGTACTACAGCTATTCCTGATGGAACATTTCTTCCAAGATCTGGCGGCAGACATACAGGATTGGGTGAGAGATCGTCGCCCTGCTAACTTAATCGAGGCAGCACGGCTAGCGGACGAATACGCAGAGTCCAGAAAGGTGAGCCAAGGTACCACACGACCAACCTCTAGAGCAGAGCCACACACCTCAATGCCCGCTGCACGCACAGAATTTCGGGCCCCAGTACCCCCAGGACCGCCACGGCCTCAGGGGTCTAACCACCAACCCCGGGATTCTTACAAAATGACGTGCCATTGCTGCGGCAAACCGGGGCATATTGCTCGTTATTGCCCCTTGGGATCAGCCAATCACAACTGTAGGCGCCCGACCAATAACCCAGAGATCCCTTTATCACGTACCTCTGCTGCTCACAGCCTGGAAACCGAAGGGAGTGCAAAGGAGTGTTTGGGCATCCTGTACGAGGCAAACCCCATACAAGCTGCATCCCCAGATAACCGCCAGCATCACCGCCAGGAGGTGCGTGTAAATGGACAGGTAGCACAAGGCCTAAGGGACACTGGCGCTACCATCACGTTGGTGCAGAAACATCTTGTGAAACCGGAGCATGTATCTACCCTTACTATTGCTGTCCGTGTCGCAGGGGGGGATGTTTTTCGCTTACCCACTGCCCGGGTACACTTGGATTGGGGAGTCGTGTCGGGAAAGACCACAGTCGGGATCATGGACAATTTACCTGCTGAAGTCGTGTTGGGCAACGACATTGGCCCTCTGGCTTCAGCTTATCTACCCACGACTGCTGCTGCTTGTCCCGTGACCACCCGCTCACAGACCCGTATCGAGAACGATCCTCCAGCAGAACGGGAGACCCGGGTAAGCCACAAACCGACACACAGCCCTAACACGGTAGACAGACCCATAGCTTGGGACACCCCAGAGGAGTTTGGGAGGGAAACTAGACAGGACCCCACCCTCCAAAGGTATCGGGAATTAGCCGACAGTGGGGGGGATGAGTGGGAGCAGTTTGTATGGGAGGGTGACAGATTATACAGGTTGACTCAAGGTAGGAGGAGAGGCTGTATCCCTTCGCAGAAGCGCCAACTAGTGGTACCCAGAAAATACCAGTTGGAACTTCTCCGAATAGGACATGACATTCCGTTGGCAGGGCACTTAGGAGGTAACCGCACCGCCTATAGGATCACACAGACCTTTTTCTGGCCTGGGATCTCGAAAGACGTTCGGCGGTACTGCAGTACCTGTGACATATGCCAAAGAGTAGGGAAGAGAGGGGACCACCCTAAAGCTCGGCTGTCACCTATGCCTGTGATTGAGGAACCGTTTAGCAGGGTGGCAGTCGACCTAGTGGGACCCCTACCTAACCCCAGTCCCTCGGGTAAGAAATATATTCTTACAGTAGTGGACTATGCTACCCGCTACCCAGAGGCTGTCGCCCTGACGAATATCCAGGCTGACACTGCCGCCAGTGCCTTAGTCGGGATATTCACCAGAGTGGGATTCCCTCAGGAAATCCTATCTGACCGAGGGACCCAGTTCACCGCAGATCTAACCCAGCAGTTATGGAAGGTCTGTGGTGTCAAGACCCTGCTCAGCTCCCCGTACCACCCCCAGACTAACGGTCTCTGTGAACGCTTTAATGGTACCCTAAAACAATTGCTACGGACCTTTACAGCGGAATACAGAGACTGGGAGCGATTCATGCCGCACCTCTTGTTCGCATATCGAGAGGTGCCCCAGGAATCAACAGGGTTCTCTCCCTTCGAGCTGCTCTATGGACGGCGAGTGCGAGGCCCCCTCGACCTCATCCGAGAGCACTGGGAGGGAGAGATAGAGCATGAAGGCGTTCCTATCGTACCTTATGTGCTGGAGATGCGGGACCACATGGGGCACTTAGCCAGAATGGCCCAAGAACATCTCCAGGCAGCCCAGGGACGTCAGAAACACTGGTACGATCGGGGCGCCCGACTGCGAACGTTCCAAGTAGGGCAGAATGTTCTGGTACTTAGACCTGTCAAGGGAAACAAGCTACAGACCTCCTGGCAAGGCCCTTACAAGGTAGTGGCCCAGGTATGTGACACCACCTATGTAATTGCCAGTAGCCAGACGAAAGGGTCCAGAAGTCGTTCCATGTTAATTTGTTAAAGGAATACCAAGAAAGGCCCGACAATATAGCGGCCATATGTACCCCAGCCACTGAAGACCCTGACAGTCTTCCCATCCCAGATTTGTTAGCTGACACCGAGCCGAAAACTCTGCTTAACACAGTGCAGCTTGGGGAGCGGTTAAACCCCACAGAAAGGGAACAACTCCAAAAATGACTAGCTGAGAAAGGATTGACATTTTCTCAAGAGCCAGGTTACACACCCCTAGCGACACATTATGTGGAGACACCAGGACAGACCCCTCTCAGGCAGACCCCCTATAGAATCCTTGAAGCTGTAAAAGAGGAGATGAGAAAAGAGATTCAGGAGATGCTAAGACTAGGAGTCATAGAGCCGTCCGACAGCCCCTGGGCCTCCCCAGTTGTCCTAGTCCCCAAAAAGGACGGAACAACCCGATTTTGTGTCAATTATCGATGCCTCAATGACAGGACCGTGACAGACACCTACCCCATGCCCAGAGTAGATGAACTATTAGATCGTATTGCCAGGGGACGCTATCTGACCACCATCGATCTGTGCAAAGGGTACTGGCAGATCCCCCTGGCCAAGGAAGCTATCCCTAAGTTGGCGTTTGTCACCCCGTTTGGCTTGTACCAATTTATGGTCATGCCATTTGGTATGAAAAACGCCCCCGCTACATTCCAGCGCTTAGTGGATCGCCTCCTTGATGGCTTCCAGGAATTTGCATGCGCATATCTGGATGACATTGCGGTCTATAGTGAGACTTGGGAAGAGCATTTAAGACATGTAGAGGCTGTGCTGGATCAGATTAGGGCTGCCGGCCTAACTGAAACCAGAGAAATGTAATTTCGGAATGGCCGAAGTACAGTACTTGGGGCACAGGGTAGGGTGTGGGAAACAGCGACCAGAACCTGCTCAAGTTGAAGCTGTAGCCAATTGGCCCACACCCCACACCAAGACCCAAGTACTGGCATTCTTAGGGACTGAGGGTATTACAGGAAATTTGTCCCTGACTACAGCACCATCGCTAAACCCCTGACAGATTTGACAAATAAAAATTTGCCGAGAATAGTCCTGTGGTCTCCCGCCTGCGAAACAGCGTTCCAAACCCTGAAACAAGCTCTGATCAACGCACCAGTTTTGTCTGCCCCCGTCCCTAACAAAAGATTTGTTGTCCATACAGATGCGTCCATGTACGGACTGGGGGCAGTGCTGAGCCAGGTCGGGGAAGATGGAGGGGAACACCCTGTCGCGTACCTGAGTAGAAAACTATTACCCAGGGAAGTGAGCTACGTGGCAGTGGAAAAGGAATGCCTAGCCCTGGTCTGGGCCCTAAAGAAGCTCACCCCATACCTCTATGGGCAGGAATTCACGTTGATCACGGACCATAACCCCCTAGTATGGCTGAACCGAGTGGCTGGGGACAATGGACGATTACTAAGATGGAGCCTGGCACTACAACCGTACAACTTCTCCATCCAGTATCGCCCTGGCCGGTTCAATGGAAATGCAGACGGACTGTCCAGGCAAACGGAACTTTTACCTTGACTAAAGACCGGACAGCCCCAAGTTGACCCGAAAAAGATCAATCCGGGTCTGCCGGAGTGTTCCACAAAAGGGGAGCAGTGTAACAGAACTATGATGATGCCTGTATTTTTTGCCTGAACTGAACCAACTATACTGCTGGAGGGGTTAAACAGAACCGAATGGCTGGTGTTCGTGTGACTATTGCATACAACTCATACACTTGGTCAGGAGTTGCCCATCTGCCTCTTGATAGTATCGGCTAAAACACACAAGAGATAGCAGAACAAAAGGGTTTCAGCAGACAAGAGGGCACCATGAACAATGGGGGTAGGGGTTGACCAAAGGTAGTCACTGCCCCTACTGTGTATGTGAAGTGTTTAAAAATGTTTTTTGTTTCAATAAAAAGAAGAGTTCTACTTGACCCTTCAAAACGTAGTCTCATCTCGTTCTTAGAGGGGATCGCTATATCCTACTGGGGATTGCTATGCTTTTGCATACTCCCTTGAGCTGTAACTACTGAACGCTTGTTCCTGATGTGTCCTCCTTGGAGGAGAGGTCTTCCCCACACGGTCCTGGATGCTGGAGATTCATACAGGGTGGAAGGAAGACGGCGCGGCTCCAGCTAAACTACGGCGGTTGTGGAGTCTGTGGTGGTTGAGGTGTCCGGTGCGGTGCTTGTAGGCCTCGGCGCAAACTAGGACGCGTCTATCAACGGAGGTACCCGGTCGGGGTGCCAGGAGATCCGTTACAGTTATGTTCTGCTATTCATCAATGTACATCAGTGTGGATTGCTAAGGGGTGGTGGGGGCTTGTGTACCTGAATGAAGCTGTGAGCTATACCATGTAGGGCCACTGTAGGCAGGCAGGTCATAGCAGAGAGGTCAGACAAATTACAGAGAAGGAACTGTCAATCCACTCCAGTATCTTTGGCATGCAAAGCTTGTGGAACATCACAGGCAGTGACTTAGCTAATTGTGCGGCAGTCCATAGGGTCACAGAGAGTTGGACACGACTGAAGGACTGAACAACAAATAATAAAATGTTCCCCTGGGTACTTGATATATGTGATGTGGGGGTGAAATATGGCCACTATTTGTGTTCCCACATGTAGCAAGCTGTATATGCAATTATATTTATATTTTAGGGTCCACATTAGAGCCTCTGTGAGTGAGAAAGGGTTAATATGGCATCAGTCTCATGTTTTTGTGTTGCTATTTAATCAGGTTGTGTGTCTTTAATTGCTTTTGCATGTTGCAGTTTGGCTTTTCATATTGGCATGAGCATGACCATTACAACAAATGCAAAAAAATAATAATTTGAAATGCATATTTTTTTATTGGGGGATTGGTGTGTAATTGTAACACCTGCCACACTTTCTCCCGACTCTAATGTCCACTGGTGGGTTTATATTGTCTTTTACAGTGTTGAGAAGTTGTCTGTAAACCCTTTGCGGGTCCTATTTGGAGCCTCCATTTGCGGGTTACTGGCTTGAATGCCAGGGCGCCTTTGGAAATTTGTTGCAATTTAATAGCGAAATTGGAACATAGCAGTTACGGGCTTGACAGAACAAAGGGTTTGCAGGCGCGCAGTTTAAATTTTCACATCCCATAGGCTTTTTTCACCCTTAACCCGCAGATCGTGAGCGGCTTGCTTTACGGGGCCAATTTAATAGCCGTAAGTCTTGCGGGCTACGTTACGTGCTATGGGTTTAGGGAATTTAATGGGGCCGTTAGGGTAGCATCCTTTTACCTTCCTATCTTCGCAGACCACTTTCTTTTTCTTTATTTCCCTGCCCTTACTGTAGCAGATCATTCTTATTGCCCATGGGCGAGAGTCTGACTAATTCCTACTTATTGGCGGACGCCCTCTCACTGGCACACTGGACAATGTATTTGATAGATAGATGGCAGCTTGGATGGCAGGACACTTATCCGTAGGGTTTCTTCTTTAGACTGTATAATGCTAGATTTCTACAGTGATGTGCTGTTTATTTGCTTTTGCTCTTATTGCCCTCACAATGTTTTTGTTAATAGATTTTATTCCACATAAAAAGGTGGATTTATACATCACATGATGGTTCTAGGCCATAACAATACAAATAAAGTGTAATCCCATCCCATAATACTCGGCTTTACAGAAAGAAAGATGGATTGTAATGGAATACATTGAGGTGTCCTCTTCATGGTTACCGTTTATCCTCCTTATCTGATCGTCACAGTACACGCCCCTAACAAATATCCAACTTCTTTCTCATGAGCGGTGGGTGGTCTCTTAATACAAAGCTTATGGTACTTTTGGGTGACTTTGGCAGCATACGGGGATACAGGTCCAATATGGAGGTTTGTAAGCCACATTCCCATGTTCTCATGCAAACATCTGACTATATTTATGATCCATCCAAACCTACTCTGGTGTCTGTCACGAACGATACAAAATGAATGTTTGAAGTCCCGGTATTTAGTTGTCCAACGTGGGCGGCTGCCAGAGGTAAATAGGAATCTGTTAAAAGTGATTTATGACCTAAATAGTCAGTTAATACGTTAGATCTTATGCCAACAGGACCTTCTGGAAGAGTTTCAAATGTAGAGTACATTACACAAGAGAACAGAAAGTAACACAACGCTACAGCGCCATCTTGGATCTCTGCTCGGATGTCACGGACTAAACATCATAAAATGGCTGCTCATGGCCACATAATCCAAAATGTTGGGTATGGTCAGTCACTGTATTAGACATAGAGCACAGTCTTGGGTTATGGCAAGCTTGAGGTGAGGTAGATAACAAATCCTTCAGATCAGTGACTATACATAAACCGGGTCCTGAAGTTCAGGATTGTATTAGTATCCAGATCAGGTAATATGGCTGACGATGACAGACATTAGCAGCCATATTTATCCAATTATATTCCCAGGAAGACCCTAAAGTAGAGAAGGACAAGTGTCCTATAATATCTTCTGATTGTCCACCAACAGCGTTTAATACTACAGAAAACATGATCACAAAACATCTTAGACAGTAAAGAACTTTGTACACAATGATAAGAAAGGGTGGTCTCACTTTGTATACAACGATAAGAAAGGGTGGTCTCACTTTGTACACAACAATAAGAAAGGGTGGTCTCACTTTGTACACAACGATAAGAAAGGGCGGTCTCACTATGTACACAACGATAAGAAAGGGTGGTCTCACTTTGTACACAATGATAAGAAAGTGTGCTCTCACTTTCTACACAACGATAAGAAAGGGTGGTCTCACTTTGTACACAACGATAAGAAAGGGTGGTCTCACTGTACACAACAATAAGAAAGGGTGGTCTCACTTTGTACACAATGATAAGAAAGGGTGGTCTCACTTTGTACACAACAATAAGAAAGGGTGGTCTCAAAGAAAGGGTGGTCTCACTTTGTACACAATGATAAGAAAGGGTGGTCTCACTTTGTACACAACGATAAGAAAGGGTGGTTTCACTTTGTATACAATGATAAGAAAGGGTGGTCTCACTTTGTACTCAACAATAAGAAAGGGTGGTCTCACTTTGTACACAACGATAAGAAAGGGTGGTCTCACTTTGTACACAACGATAAGAAAGGGTAGTCTCACTTTGTACACAACAATAAGAAAGGGTGGTCTCACTTTGTACACAACGATTAGAAAGGGTGGTCTCACTTTGTACACAATGATAAGAAAGGGTGGTCTCACTTTGTACACAACGATAAGAAAGGGTGGTCTCACTGTACACAACAATAAGAAAGGGTGGTCTCACTTTGTACACAATGATTAGAAAGGGTGGTCTTACTTTGTATACAACGATAAGAAAGGGTGGTCTCACTTTGTACACAACGACAAGAAAGGGTGGTCTCACTTTGTACTCAACAATAAGAAAGGGTGGTCTCACTTTGTACACAATGATAAGAAAGGGTGGTCTCACTTTGTACACAACGATAAGAAAGGGTGGTCTCACTTTGTACACAACTATAAGAAAGGGTGGTCTCACTTTGTACACAATGATAAGAAAGGGTGGTCTCACTTTGTACACAACAATAAGAAAGGGTGGTCTCACTTTCCATCTATCAGACATGACCACCAAAACCACCCGACTAGAAGATAGCAAACGCCTCGAAAACTCGGGGTCCTACAGGAAAAACGAATCTTAGATGAAGGATTACACAATATGGTGGAAAGAAAGTAAATGAAACCAATTAAAGTCCCAGATGCTCTAACACTTTTATAATAAATCACAGCTTTGTAAGAAATTGTATGTAATGTCCTACAAGTTGTGTTTTCTTTTACGCCGGTGAGTCATTAAACACAAACAAGGTCTACATACAACATGTATTGTGCACATAAATCACACGACTGTTACAAGACGTGCAGTAGATGAACAGATAACAGAAAATGACCCCAGCAGGATCCATTGGCACTCAGTACAGCATAACCTTAACGGGGTAACCGACTAAAATAAAGAGGCGGACAACAATATGGGGGAAAAAACACGGGCCACAGCTTTATTGACTAACACCTTTTTACATTACATAATGGAAGAGGGAGGAGCCCGGCCAGCGGAAGTAACCTCCTGCCCCTGGATCCGCGTCCATGGGGCCCATTTATTCGTCACTGTACCCCGCCCCTGAGGTAGGGGGCACGACCCCTTTTGTTACCTACTGATCTGGGCAACTCCCCCATCCGCCGCTGCGCCAACAACAAACACGTTATTAAACTTTTTTACCAAATACAACCCAGAAATAAAGTTACCAACCCACAGACCAAATACAGAACCATAACATGCAAAATCGACCAAATCCTATAACATTACAATAATATATATATATTTTTTGTTTTTTATCTCCATACTTTCTTTTCCATATATATGTATATATATTTTTTTATTTATTTATTTATTTTTTTATTATTTATTTTTTTAGTAATTTTTTCTTTTAACAGAACAAACCACAACCAAACCATAAATTTCGCAACCCTAACATCATGGGAGGTTGGGTGTGGATCGCCGAGTGAGGCAAAATGGCACGAACTTGACGCGCCCGCCTCTCACGTCACTGCGACGGCCCCCCAGCGCAAAGGAGGAAGTGTGCCCAGTCTCCGCTGGGTCACAGGACACTTCCGGCTACGCCCTCCGTGTCCACCAAAAGTGTAAAAACGATACTTACAATGAGAAAAAATATATAAAAACCTACGATATTATCCAGAATACATTGTTACAACATCTATATATAATAGGCATATCGTCAATTACTTCTTCATGTTCCTTCTCCATCAGGTCACTCTGGTGTCCTTCTTGAAGTTCCTTCTTGGACAATCTCCTTGTAATCTGGGCTATGCCCCCCTTTCCACTTAAGTCATATATGGTAAAGAGTTGGGTAACTGTCTCTTGGCTCCCATACTGCAATAAAATTGTAAGGCAGGTAATGCTGTTTGCCACAGAGAGTAAGTGTTTTGGTTTTCTGAGATCCTTTGGCGCTCATTGTGAGCCTCGTGGTTGGTGTATTTTTTGTTATCAGAGCCACTTTTGCGCTCATTGTAACGTCTGCGCTGATCTCCTTTTGGCGCTTATTGCGAGCCTCTCCCCTGGTGTACTTTGTGTCCTATGAGCACCGTTGGCGCTCCTTGTGAGGCGCGCAGTGAAGGGCTTTGTCATTTATTGCGATACTGTGTTGTTTTTAAAAAAAAATTGTGTATATGTATTTTTTCATGATAATTAATTAATGAAATCATAAATGAATAAACTTTACCTAAAGTTTGTAAGTAATATATGCAGGAAGCATTGTGCTGAAGAGCTGACAATCTGTTTTGCTGTTCCTGCACATACAATGTAGGTTTGCACTGTTGTTGAGCTGAGGTGTAAGTATCAGTATTGTGCGCAGTGTGTAGTGTAAATAGGCTGCGTGCGCGAGGGGAAGCCGTTAGAGTAGCTGTGTACTTCCGCATTGTGATGTAAAATGGCGGCGATTGTGTATGTGGTACGCGGCTGTGGATGATTTAGCGTCCTTGTTAATAGTGTATCTTGTATCTCGTCCGGCTTTTTGTAAAATCTATATGTGCTTGGTGGTGTGTTGCGGCTGTAGGGGTCGTGTAGCGTTGTTTTCACAGCCATTTTTTCTCTCGCTTAAGAGATTTTCGAGTGTCTAAACCCGCTAAATTGGAGTTAAATTGAGGTGTAACCAGACGTCCTGGGTGCCCCCCTTGCTGTGGGTAAGGTTTTTATTTATTTATTGTGTGTATTTAATGTTTTTCAAATGTTTTCCGCTGTGCGCGGTTCGGCCATTAAGGTCGTATTTTTGCTAGTTAATAATGGGTTTTTTTTCTAATTCCCGCGGCTCGTGTTTTTTTGTGTAACTCCGTGTTTTTTTAATTGCGTGTTAGCGTTTTTTTTTTTTTTTTTAAAGCCCTGGTCCTGTGGGTGTTTGTAACCGCTTGTGAGGCGCCGTAGAGCCTCCACCTCCGCAAATGCGGCCCCTCGCTTTGGGAGAGTTTGCATTGCCTGTCCAAACTGCTTCCCTTGCTTTGCGTGATGACGTTTCGTAGTATGACACCTGTGTATTATGGGTCCGCCCATTGTGTACCTGACGGGACAGAAGGCTGGCGTTCCTCAGCATCATCCAGGCTTTTGCTCCAGCGCACTTTCTAATCGGAGAGGCAATGACGGCATCATCCGCCCACAGGAACATGCCTGATGTGCTGCGATTACACCCTTGTATTTGCCTCAGAATCCATGAGACCCTCTTGGCACATTTTGTATTGTGACCACCTCAAGGCGACATAACTAGGGGATCCGATTTCTCTTGTTATCCACAATCCAAACATGTCGTAATAAACCCTCCAACAGCACTTTGTATAAAGAAAGCTATATGTGAGATAAATACATCCATAAATCCGTGCGTCCTGGGGCTGGAGATGCGTTTGGAGTGGATTCCTTCTTGGGGCATGTTGGAGAATCAGGGGACTGTACCCCAAGTGGCGCCTAAACCAGATATGACAGGAAGATTACTCCTGAGAGCACCCCTTTATGTGGAGGGGGAGTGATGTGATGAACGCTCTTTGGACCCACCCCTATTAGCTTCTATCCCTATCTCCTTTGCTCCCCCCTCACAGAACCCATCACCCCTATACTTTGCTGTCACTCTTACCTTCTTCCCTTATACACATCCCCAGCATGCTGAGCTACTCCCGACTACCACCTCTTGGAACTTCACTATTAATGATCTTTATTAAACTTGCATGCCCAAAATTCAGGCCATGAGAGGGTGCAGCCAAGGAGGCACAGGGGGACCAGTTGGCCATGGTGGGCCCCATAATACTATAAAAAAAGAAATGCAAAGAAATACCCAGCACTGTGCCACCAAGAGGAGGGCCCTGGTTCACTGCACCACCAGTACCAATGGTACCAGTGGGCCACCAGCACCAATGGCACATCAACCCCTGATAGTACAATTGTTTATCATTAGGATACTCCTAGAATAACAGATCCAAACACATAAATAAACTAATAAACCAATTTGCAACAAGCATCTTAATCATTGGAATAAGGAACAAGCTGAGAGACAGTAACAAAAGGCAGAGGTTGGTGAGACGGCCAGGGGTGGGGGGGTGAGGGGCTCAGTGTCCTTCTACAGAGGACCCCTGGATGGTCATACTTATAATATGCTCTTGTGAAGTATATGGAAGCCCCCAGACACAGGCAGAGTCGCAAAAAATAAGATTATCTTTATGAATAATTTTATGCTCATGGCTTACACAGCTTTTATTGGTGTTAGTTTGTTACAAACATCACAAATGTGACTTTATTCCCAGACTTTAGTGATCCTTTAATTATTTGGAGTCGGATCACTGATTTGAAACTCTCCGGTCAAGTTGATTTGTATCCAGAAACCCCTGAAAGGAGAATAAGAAGAGGTTCTGGTTATATTGGGGTACAGAGCGCTCAGAAATAGCCCTTTGTGCTGATAACAGTCCGTTACATTATGATATGACATATTATCACTACATTATTCCCAGTACGTCCTTTATTGGCTTCATGTCCAACACCAACCTGACCGGGTCACCCAAAAAGCCAAGGCCTCGGGTGCCAGGAGGTGATGGGGCTGCAGCAAAATGGCTCCTCTTCTAACTCTTACAGACCAAGTCCTACCCACCTATCCCCCCTCCCTCTCCTCATTATTTATCATTATTTATCCCCATTTCCTCTTCCTTATCTACCCCACTACAATATCACCCAGGACAGGCACTGTGGTAATAAATATAATACCCCCCTATGAAGAACTGCACCTGGAAATAAGCAGCCTGTCTGTAGCAACAATACAACCTCTAATGTATTACTATTATATGCAATTATACTGTTATGGGATCTGCCATTTTAGTTCCCAGTGATCTGCTTCTTGCAGTGAAGATTTTTAAAACAGGAAGTTTCTTTAAAATGGGAAGGTGGCAGATCCATCTGCCAGTTCTCTCGTTAGCTCTAATAAAAAGCTTATTGTTTTACAAGGTCACATCCTATGGAAGCAGAAACTTTATAAATAAAATGGCGGCCTGCGGTAAATAATAATCATATATAAAAGTGACAAATGTAAAGACTGTGATTATTGTTTTACTTTCTAACAATTATCAGGTTTTGTTTTACAAAATACTCTATAGGGAAAGACCCCCCCCCCGGGGTCCTTTATATCTGCCCCTGATTATAAGGTCTTGTGGGGCAGATGGGACCAAACTTAAGAAGAAGATCTCGGCTTTCTGCAATGTTTATTCTTGGTCCAGAAGATCTTGTACAATCGGAGTCTAATTATCCCCCATATCCCAGGAGTATATATAGGGGGTGGGTCTACTTATATATGCCTGATAACATGGGGGTATTTATTAGGTACTAACATGGGAGTATGTAATATATTAAATGAAATAAATTTCCCCTGGTCGGCAGTTCCTCCTATACATCCTGTACATTAGTAGTGTTGGACATTGTCCTTACATCTTCTTACTGCAAATCTTGTCATGTTTGTGACCTCATTGAGTCTCCAGAGATCTTATATTTACCTAAGTTGTAAGCTGATTGGCCAAAGGTTATTGAGACCTTGCTGTTCCTCATCTGACGAGGCATCTCCTGGGACTTGTCCTCCATCTGACGAGGCACCTCCTGGGACTTGTCCTGCATTTGACGAGGCATCTCCTGGGACTTGTCTCCTCACCACTCCAGCTGTGACTGAGAAACAAGTTTATATCACAGAGATGTTACAGTAACCAATGATACGGACACAATCACCATAAGGGGTGGAGTAAGATACAGTGGGAGGAGCCTCAGAACTAATGTACTAAAGGGAGACAAAATAACATGGACACTATGGTGTAGGGTGGTATTGCTGGATTAGGACACTATGTGGAGAGGATGCATGGGAAGTATCTGAGGACCATAAGACCTCCCCCTGTTACCCACCACTTGGACACTACTTTAAGGCTATATATGAAGAGTTAAACCATAGAATCACATAGAACATACGTGTTGGGCATTTGTTTCATCAGGTGCTAAGCATGACGTGAGTGAGCGTTTAATGTTAAGCCGTCCTTCTGACAGACTGTAATCAGGGCGTGTCAGGGCGCCGCACCAGCTAAATCATCTAATGATCTACACTGATTGGCTGCAGCTGACACTCCCATATCAGGTCCTGACAGTCCTGTAAAGATGCATTTCCAGTAATGGTTTAACATTTGGAGCACTGTCCTTTTTTTTTAATATATCATTTGGTGATAATTAAATCCATGCTACACATACATGTGACCTCCACGTCCCTATATGTCAGCGCCACCTTACCTTCCAGGCGCCATCTTACCTTCCAGTCCACTGACAGCGACGATCAGAACAACCAGAGCGGCGACCTTCATGTCTGCGCTAATCTGAGCGATGATCTGGAAAATACACTTTATTGGAGATGTTTGTATTAACCCCGAGTGCCCCTTGCTATGTATTGCAGCAGCCGTGTGCCGTGTAATATGTATCAGTATTATAGTACACATATTACAGATAAACACAGGATGTCCCACTAAATGTAAGTTTTCCTTCTCCCACCTGCCGTGACTCCTATTACTTATTAGTACAGTAGGAGTCAGTGTCAGAGCTAGAGAATGGAGGACCTGGTGCTCTGCACCACCTGCACCACTGGTAGGTCCGCCCCTGGTAGGATCTCTATTTACATTGAATTTGATATAATATTTGTGCATCTCGGCCATGTTTAGTTCCAGTTCCCAGAATTACATGAAATAATATCGTCCAATAGCAGCTCAGTCTTAAAGGGACACGGCAGGTTCCTGGGTGTTACTGGGTATATAATATCCCTGGGTATCTGTTTACGTGTTATACCCACTGCAGCATATGCAGACACAGACTCTGTAAGGCTGGATATACAGTGCAGTGTCCTAGCCTATCAGGGACCATGTCTCAGATGTAGGTTGCTGAGAGATGGTCACTAATTGGTTAGTATGAGACCGCACAGCAAGTGCAGCAGAGTATACGGTAAGTCATCTAAACATAACTCTGTGTATTTTATAGTATACTCTTTAGTAGGTCAGTGACAAGATCATTACGTCAGACACATGCGGTTTGGTGTTTTCACTATAGATTTTTATAACATTTTATTCAAATAAATAACTGCAATAAATCAAGCCTTGGTTAGCGGTTTATATTTTTTATACAATCTATTAATTCACGTTAAAAAGGAGCATTTTATGATGAAATATTTGTATGATTGAAAAAATATAAGTTTATTACAAGTTGTTTGGTCTAATTAAAAGGAAACTCTCTGGGACCCAGAGGAGGAGCTGCTACTCAGGCCCCCCACTTCAAATGTGGCCCCTAGTGGCCCCTACCGGACATTGCACTATATCCTCTGGCCCCTGCGCCCCCTCCTGATCCTTCCACACCCCTAGTGGCCCCTCCCGGACATTGCACTATATCCTCTGGCCCCTGCGGCCCCTCCCGATCCTCCCACAGCCCACACCCCCAGTGGCCCCTCACATGGCCTATGGTTGCATGACCTCTCTAGACCCGTGACCCCAGTAGCCCCTCACATGCCCTATGGTTGCATGACCTCTCTAGACCTGTGACCCCCAGTAGCCCCTCACATGCCCTATGGTTCCATGACCTCTCAGGACCCATGACCCCCAGTAGCCCCTCACATGCCCTATGGTTGCATGACCTCTCTAGATCCATGACCCCAGTAGCCCCTCACATGCCCTATGGTTGCATGACCTCTCTAGACCCGTGACCCCCAGTAGCCCCTCATATGCCCTATGGTTCCATGACCTCTCAGGACCCATGACCCCCAGTAGCCCCTCACATGCCCTATGGTTGCATGAACTCTCTGGACCCGTGACCCCAGTAGCCCCTCACATGCCTTATGGTTCCATGACCTCTCTGGACCCGTGACCCCCAGTAGCCCCTCACATGCCCTATGGTTCCATGACCTTTCTAGACCTGTGACACCCAGTAGCCCCTCACATGTCCTATGGTTCCATGACCTTTCTGAACCCGTGACCCCCAGTAGCCCCTCACATGCCCTATGGTTCCATAATCTCTCTGGACCCATGACCCCAGTAGCCCCTCACATGTCCTATGGTTCCATGACCTCTCTGGACCGTGACCCCCAGTAGCCCCTCACATGTCCTATGGTTCCATGACCTCTCTGGACCCGTGACCCCCAGTAGCCCCTCACATGTCCTATGGTTCAATGACCTCTCTGGATCTGTGACCCCCAGTAGCCCCTCCCATGTCCTATGGTTCCATGACCTCTCTGGACCCGTGACCACCAGTAGTCCCTCACATGTCCTATGGTTCCATGACCTCTCTGGACCAGTGACCCCCAGTAGCCCCTCACATGTCCTATGGTTCCATGACCTCTCTGGACCAGTGACCCCCAGTAGCCCCTCACATGTCCTATGGTTCCATGACCTCTCTGGACCCGTGACCCCCAGTAGCCCTCACATGTCCTATGGTTCCATGACCTCTCTGGACCTGTGACCCCCAGTAGCCCCTCACATGTCCTATGGTTCAATGACCTCTCTGGACCTGTGACCCCCAGTAGCCCCTCACATGTCCTATGGTTCCATGACCTCTCTGGACCCGTGACCCCCAGTAGCCCCTCACATGCCCTATGGTTCCATGACCTCTCTGGACCCATGACCCCAGTAGCCCCTCACATGCCCTATGGTTCCATGACCTCTCTGGACCCGTGACCCCCAGTAGGCACTCACATGCCCTATGGTTCCATGACCTCTCTGGACCCGTGACCCCCAGTAGCCCCTCACATGTCCTATGGTTCCATGACCTCTCTGGACCTGTGACCCCCAGTAGCCCCTCACATGTCCTATGGTTCAATGACCTCTCTGGACCCGTGACCCCCAGTAGCCCCTCACATGTCCTATGGTTCCAATACCTCTCTGGACCCGTGACCTCCAGTAGCCCCTCACATGTCCTATGGTTCCATGACCTCTCTGGATCCGTGACCCCCAGTAGCCCCTCACATGCCCTATGGTTCCATGACCTCTCTGGACCCGTGACCCCCAGTAGCCACTCACATGCCCTATGGTTCCATGACCTCTCTGGACCCGTGATCCCCAGTAGCCCCTGCGGCTCCTGACACCTCTCTCTCTCTCTTTTATTCTTTCTCCTTTTTTTTCTATCTTTCCCATTTCTTTTCACCTGCACCACTTTAAAAAATAATTATTAAAATAAATGCCAACACTATTCTAGTCCATGTGGGTGGCCTGATAACTCATTAATACCCAAGATCAATTTAACCCCAAAATGAAACATATAAATAAAACGTAATTCCTGCAGATCTGCGGGCAGAAACTTGTTGTGCAATTAATTCGTCTTTCCCCAGTACTTTACAGTGCAGGATTACTGTTTTATTTGCACTTACAGTGCTACAAATTGGTGTTTAACCCCTTTGCGGGTCCTCTCGAGCACATGTAGGATTTTCTCCTCCATTTGCGGTTTATGAGTTTGGATACGTTGGCGAGCTCGGGGAATTGGAGCAATTGAATAGCGATTTGAGATTTTAGCCCTGCGTAAGTTACGAGTTGTACGGCCAACATTTTTTTAAGCTCGTAACTCGTAACCTGATCCAAGCACGCAAAAAGACGTTAATTGAATAGCGATTTGAGATTTTAGCCCTGTGTAAGTTACGAGTTTTATAGACATCATTTTTTCAAGCTCATAACTCGTAACCTGATCCAAGCACGCAAAAAGACGCCAATTGAATAGCAAATTTGACTGCGACCTCACTTACGGGCCTCCCTATCTCAAATTCGGCCAATTGAATGAGGCTCAATGTCAGGACAACTAGATATCTTAACATATTGGGAACAAGAAATATTCGATTTATAATTTATTTATTTGTGTTTGTATTTCATACCATCTACTTATTTATGTTTTAAAACAGCATTTTTATGAAATATTTGTATGTTTCAAAAATATAAGTCTAATAGAAGACATTTGTTTGGTTTCTAATTAAAAGAATAAACAGTATCCTCTAGGACCCAGGGGAGGAGATGTTACCGGTGCAAGCGGCACCAATGCCCCCGGGTACCCCTGGCCCTCCCACTTTAAGTCTTTAGCACTCTAGTGGCCCCTCTCGGACCCTCCCCTACATCCTCTGGCCCCTGCTAGCCATGCCGAGCCTCACACAGACCACATCCCCCAGTGATCCCCTTTGGTCCCCACATGCCCCTATGACCTCCCCGGGCCTGAGAGCCCCAGTACTACCCGTTTACACTTTCTTTTTCTCCATTCCTTGTTTCTCTCTCCTCTTATAATCCCTCCATATTTTTTCTGTTCCCCTTCACTCTGCTCTCCTCCCTCTTCTCTTTTGTCTTCCCCTATCCCTAACATTTCTTTCTCCCTCTGTCTCCCCCTCTCTCCTTCCCTCCCTTTTCCTGCTCTACACTTCCCTTGCCCCATCTCTCAGTTTTTCTCCTTTTTTCGCTCCCCTTCAGCCTACCCTACTCTCTCCCTTCTTTTCTCCCTCCCTCTTAACCCTCTACTCTCTTCCCCATTTTATTCTTTCATTCTTCTCTCCAATTATTTCACGAGCCTTCTTCTCTCTGCCCTCCAATCTTTCCACTTCTCCCTCTTTGCCTCTTTTCTCCCCCACATGTCTCCTCCCCACATTTCCACTCATCTCTCCCCCATTACTCTCTCATCCTTTTTCCTCTTTCTCTTCTCCCTCTTCTCTTATCACCTCACTTTAAATCTTCTCTCTCCACTCTCCTCATCCTTTCTTCACCTTTCATCTCCCTCATCTCTCTCCTCATTCTCTATTTTCTCCTTATCTCCCCCATTTTGTCACTATTTCTTTCCAACTTCCTCCTCTCTCCCTCCTCTTTTATCTCTTCTCCTTCCCCTGCTCTATGTTCCTTTCACCCCTATTTTCTCTCACTATCTTCTCTCCCATTTGTCTTTCCATTCCCTTATACCTGTTTATTTCTCTCCCTTTCTCTCTCAATATCTCCTTTTCTTCCCATTTTCTCTCTTTCCCATTCTCTCACTCTCTTCTCAACCCTCCCCACAAATCTGTCATGTCTCTTCTCTCACCTCTACTCTCTCCCTCTATACACCTGTCCTCTCACACTCCTTCCCTCTTTTCTCACCCTCCCGCCATTCCTTCTCTTATCCCCCCTTTTATTCCCTTTCCGTCTATACCTTTGTTTAATCCCATTTTTCCTCTCACCTTCTCTCTTTCACTCTCATCCCACAATCACTTTTTACATCTTTCCCCTATCTCTCTTTCACTCCTTCCATCACAGTACCTGTGTCTATCTTTCCTCACCCCTTCTCTGTCCCTTCCACTTCTCCCTTCTTCTATATTTTCCATCTCTCTCTGCCTCTCTCTTCCCTTTTCTCTCTACTCCTCCCTCTTCTCTCCATTTCCTTCTCTCTTCTCTATCCTCACGCTCTCTCTCTCTCCCCCTTCACTCTCCCACTCCTCCCCTTTCTCTCCCCCTCTCTCCTCTGCCTCTGTATCCCCCCATCTTCTTACATGCCGAGTCGGAGGAGGTCCTCCGGTCACTAGCTCCCCACTGCTAGGACCAGTGAAGAAGGAAAGTTAGATGTTTCCAGAGCTCAGTATTCTGTATCATGAAGAACCTTCTGACCACATCACTCACTCCACCAGCTTCTCTGTAGGACAAATAATGAACATCTGGTTCTGTCCCTTCTTATCCTTGTAGACCCCTGAGATATTTGTGTTAGTCTTGGAGAACTCCTGAAGATGTCAGCTTTTAGTAATATGTTTTACAGAACAACATAGGAATAGAGAGGTTTCCAAGGGTGCCTCAACATATGTCTTTAGTTCCTAGGGCCCCCATATATTTTGGATACACCCCAAACCTTTCTTCCAATCCAACCTCTCAACTGCCCAACCCACCAGCACTGGCTCTGAATATTTGATGTCATTTTTTCCTCCATGTCCCAAATGTGGACAATCCCTGCACAATCTGTATAGTTATGATAGAAAAAATATAAATGTAACCCCCCCACCCCATGCACTCATCCTAAATAAAATATAAATAGGAGAAGAAGCGCAGCCCAAGAAATAACTCAAGGAGATAACTTACCTGTGGTAGAGTCTCAAGTGTTATCCTGTAGTAGATTGTAATGTTGGGATATAGGAATAATACATCCCCTGGTGCCACCCTCTGCTCTTCCTATTGGCTCTCTCACTGTACATCCCCTGATGCCGCCCTCTGCTCTTCCTATTGGCTGTCCCACTGTACATCCCCTGGTGCCGACCTCTGCTCTTCCTATTGGCTGTCCCACTGCACATCCCCTGGTGCCGCCCCCTGCTCTTCCTATTGGCTGTCCCACTGTACATCCCCTGGTGCCGCCCTCTGCTCTTCCTATTGGCTGTCCTACTGTACATCCCTTAGTGCCGCCCTCTGCTCTTCCTATTGGCTCTCTCACTGTACATCCCCTGGTCCCGCCCTCTGCTCTTCCTATTGGCTGTCTCACTGTACATCCACAGGTGCCGCCCCCTGATCTTTTAGAAACACAGATTAACACATTAGGTTCATGATCGTGTGCAGTTTTATTTCTTGGTATTTATTTTATTGTCCAACCTTAATATTAACTGTGTAAAATGAGTACATTGGAAAATACAGACATATACACACAATAACACAAAACAGCGACTCACCAATAGTGGATGCTACAAATAGAAGCGCTCTAATACCTTCCACTATACATAAATAAGTAGCACCATAGGGCTTTTGATGCCCCTATACATAAAACTATATGACCCCTTACTCTATCTGATTCCCGTTATACACACATATGTGCACAGACAAACCAAGAGTCCGAACTGTAAATACGGTACTACCTGCAAAGACCACCACAGAGGTATCCAAAATAGTCCAGCCAAAGTCCATATATATCTCTCAGAGGTCTGTGCGGCTTCTTCACAGGACACCCTGCCCACTGTGTCCTGAATGCTTATACAAACGAGAAGAAGGATGGGGCAGAGAAAAGCAACATGACCACCTCGTGCGATATGAATAGTGTATGAGATCTAACTCACATTTGATACCCTCAAAGTAATGAGGTATCTTACTGGCTCCAAGTATGTCTCCACAGAAGTACATGTGCTTCCAGGTACCATCTATACTGGAAAGATGTCCCACTGGACTTGTATCCTGGTCTGGAGACAGTCTCTGCTGTTATGTAGTGTATGATTGACTCAGTGACTCCATGCCCAGTATCCATCTGGGCTCAATTAGAAGCAGCCGCCTACAAGTACCCTATTGTGATTATCACTATTATATAGTAACTAGCGACTTGCCTGTCAAAAATGACCGGGCAATAAAATGTCAAGCCATGGGAATGCTGTTTGACATAGAATGTAAATCGTTTTGGACTGTGAGGACCTTCGGCGCTCATTGCTAGCCTCTCCTGTCGTGTACTTTTGGTCCTCCGAGAGAGATATATATTTCTATATATATGTAGTTAAGTAATAATGAATGATTTCTTAAATAAATTAATATACTTTAATTATTTATAATTGATGTATGCTGCAAGCAATAGGCTGAAGAGCTAACAATCTGTTTGTATTTTGCGTCAGCATATAATATACATTGTGAGTGTTAGTGCCCTGCTTATAAAGTGTAATTAATGTTCCAAGTGTGCATCTAAATAGGCTGCGTACGCGAGGTAAAGCCGTTGGTTTATTGTGTAAAGCGGCATTGTATAGTCGTAATGTTATTAATGTGGTACGCATAATTGAGCATTTTTTAGCTTTTGTAATAGTGTATTTTAAATTAATTGTATCTATTAAAAGCAATGTTAGGATAAGCAGACTGCCACCATAAAACTAGTACACAACCAAACACATAAAAACATGTAAACTTGTAAAGGCTTATCAAACGCGTTTCGCACTTCCTGCGGGCTTCCTCAGTGATATAAAATACAGAGCAAATAGAAAGAGAGCAAATCACACATATATAATATATAAAAAAAATTGAAATAAGCCTGCTCTTACCTAGTTCCCCTTTCATGCCTCCTTATGAACCCTGTGTATAGACCCAATATCCTCCATCATGACGTTCCATTGCGTTGTGACGTCACAACGCGGACATGTGTGTCACCACGCACAACGTTGTATTCTCTACACTGGCTTGCAAGGCAACTCCTCACTAGCACCACCTGGAGGCACCACAACCACTCATCTCCCTATTCTTCTGATTCAGATAATGGAAAATAATGATGAAACACCCCAATACACCCACTTTAAAAATAATAATCAAAAATATTAAAAGTAAAATAGAGGATATATAAGCATATAAATGTGGGAATATATTAATACTACTCACATTATTAAGTATCTCCAAAAAAGTTGGCACTTCCCTCCATGCTTACCCCTAAAAGGCTATATGCACTTATAATATATAAAAGTATAAACATAAGAGAGCATACAATAAGCATGTGGATATATACATATATACATATGCAAAACCGAAAGGAAGAAAAAAAGAAAGAAAAAAACTGTACATACACATACACATATACATATATAAAAATAAATATAAATAAATATAAATATAAATAAATATAAATATAAATAAGGACACCTCAAATGGTCCTAAAATAGCTCTTAAAACTACCATTAGATGTATAGTATACATGACTAAAAATGAATTATACAATCACACAGACCTCCTACAATGCTGATTACATTATGGGATCAGCTAATATCCCATCACGTGGCGTAAACCACATATAAAACCGTAAATAATACATAATCTCTATACACCTGATGGAAATAATAATAACAATCCAATGGTAATAATTATAATAACTGATGTCATAAATCATATAAATAATAAACTATAATATATATATATATACACACATAAACTTATGTATATGAAAGAATACTATCCTGGTCATACTCCTCAATATAAAACCTCAATATATCCTTATAAGTAAATACATCTCCATAGGGACAAAAACATGTAAATTCCCAATAAGAGCTGGGTATTAAACCCATTGAAACATTTTTGAGAACCGAGCTTAGTATTAAGGGCGACTACCACGAAATATGTAAATATAGAAATAAAGAACCACATTAATTTCAAGCCCGCAACTCGATCGCAGTTGGCCGAATGTCTGCGGGTGTGCGGGCTCCAGTTCATCTCCTGTTGCGATGCTATTCAATTGAGCAAGGGTGCGAGTTATGGGCCGAAGCCTCAAGCCCGTAAATCCATCCTGTGGCAGCAAACTGTTATAGGGCTGGCCGCGATGCGATCGTCCGTTACGATCCAATTGCGGTATAACGTAGTGCGACACAGGCCTCTCAGCCAATAGAAAGAGGTCTAGCCGCAGATGATTGACAGAGGGAAACTATAAATGTGCGTTCCACCCGCCTATGCGTTGACTGTGTTGTATTTTCTTTCGAAGTAACCCGCAGGTCCCGGAGACAAATGTTTTTGAGAGTGAGAGAGAGAGCAGGAGATATTTCAGAGTAGTACATTTGCAGTTTTGTTCTTTTATCTTCTACTATTTCATATTTTACACTTAATCCTTCATTACACATATTTACAGATTACACATATTTACAGATTACACATATTTACAGATTACACATAATTTAAAAACCACACATCGAGACATATAGAGTTAGGTCACTCCATACACACACAACACATCATATTCCCCACACCCCGGGAGAATGTGATCCTCCTCGGTGCTATCCGTGGCTGTCCTGTGATTCTTGCAGGGGGAGGGAAGTTAGGCCAGGGCCTAGGGCTCAGGCATGGAAGGAGGTAGCAGGTGAGGTGGCAGCGGTAGCGGGTGAGGTGGCAGCGGTAGGCACAGCGACAAGGGATGTGATGTGAGGAGGATGATGGCTAAGGAGGACAAGAACCAGACTGTGACCTACAATGAGTTGGAGAGGGTCGCCAGGGACCTTTTGAGACAGGTGCTCGCCACTGGAGCTTCAAGATAGCGTTAGGAGACAAGAACGATCAAGACCAAGAGCCAAAGAATAGATCACATCTAGCAAATGGCTAATCTGAGGTGCAATTAAGAGAATCACCCAGGTTCAAGCCTAGATGTCAGATAGTTAGGAATGCACACATAACAATATATTATTAATCATACTAATGACATATACCCCTCTTTTCTCTCATTCAGCATCAAGGAAGTCTGGGTCCAGTGGCAAGCCAGAGGAGGGTGTTTCGGCTCCATCCAAACAGGAAGTGGAGGAGCAAGCCCCCGCCCAGCAGGAACCGGCACAGGGGGAGGAGGAAGGAAGAGGACGCGAGGGACCTGGCTCGGAGGAAGGGGATGTCATATGGCTGGTGGGGTCACCATCAAGACCAACCCACTATCCCCCTCCTCCAAGACTGAGCATAATCGCTAAAGACCTCCCACTGGAGCGATGATGCAAGCAGCCAGCAATCACCTCCCCCCCCCCCCCCCCAACAGCATTGCACTGGACTGGCCGCCACCACCACCACCGGGCCCACCCACACCACCGCCAGTTTTGCCCAAGGCTCCAGCCGGGCCCCAGACCCTCCCCGCCACCTCCTCACCTGGCCCCGCCCCACCGGCCTCCATCCCCCACATCAGGCTAGGCTGATACTGGCCCTCATGCGACAGCAGGTGGAGTTGCTTCGGGGGATCCAGGCCAGCATCTCCGCCAATCATGCAGAGGTAATGCGCATCCTAGCAAGGCTCAATAGGGAGGAGAGGAGGAATCATCTGACTCAATTCTACCTGGCTGGGATGTTTAGGATTAGCACATTCCAATGAGTTACCACGGAGGCCATGTGACGCGAACTGGTCCCAAGCCCCGCCTCCTCCACCCCGGAGGCATCCCCTGGTCACCCACAGCCCGGCCCCTGCTCTCCTTCCACCATGCCTCCACCAATGCAGGTGCCACTGCCTCCCGGGGGGTTGCCTCCCCGTGCTTGGCCACGGGTGATTAGGGCCCTTTGCCTAGGAGGACATAGCTCTACTCAGTGACAATCTATTGGTCACAATGTTAACCTAATCTAGCCTGGCTACAGAGTCTTGGATCTTGGCCTATGTGATGGTGATATGTTGTATGCAGATGGCTACCTTCCATCACATGGTCCATGATCCTCTTCTCTGTGGATACGTAGGCTTCTGGTGAACATGTCACCAATTGATGGTCACTGAGGAATGCTTTTGCGAAGAGATGTTGCAGTCCCTATGATTTTTAAGGCCTTATTTTGTAGGTCTTTTTTTTTTTTTTGGTACAATCCAGGTCCATGAAGGCATGTCCTGTATCTGCAAGCATTGTGGAGGAAATGTATGAGGTGTAAGGTCTTCACAGTGCCTCTCAGGTAGACATTCCTTCAATGATAGACCCCCCCCCCCCCTTAACAGGTAGCGCTCACAATATGAGTATATGATATAAATCATATAGCCAGACATGATTGTGGTTAGCTGAAATGTAGACTAATACCACTATGGCGGTGGATTTGCAGGGTCTCACAATGGCATGTTAATGACAGCCAGCATTATTATATGCACTAGTGACGCATGTGATCCTGACCTAAATATCAGTCTGAGAACAGATTCTTGGGTCTGATGTAAGTAACATTGAATCTGGCTGCTGACCTTTGTGTCCTCTCCGTATTAATGGGTATTTTCCCATATTTCCCATACCCACTATAGAATAAAGTAAATGCCTACTTACATTTTTTCCTCTGTAGAGGTCCCGTGGAGAGGTCCATCCTCTGCTGAGATTTTGCTGCGTCACACAGTCTTCAGCACTGATGGCTGGTGGTGGTTCCTCAGCGCAGCGCGTATGCGCAAGTAGTGCCGCCCCTTCCTCTCCCAAGATGGCTGACGGCTTCTTGTAAGATGTCTGGCAGCGTTGTTCCGCGCTGTGCTGCCCCCCTATGTCCTTGGCAACTGGTGAGATGTGAAAAGGGTGAGATGGGGATGTGGTAAGAGAAAGAGAGGGAAGAAAGAAAGGCATGGAGAAGGAATGGGGAAAGGTGATAAAAAGGTGAAGGAGAGGTGAGTAGGAGAGACTAGGGGTGAGAGAGAGAGAGAAGAAGGAAAGATAGAAAGGACAGAGAGAAGGGGAGAAAGGAGGACGGAAATAGAGAAGAGGGATGAGTAAGGGAATAGAGAGGAGGGGGAGATGGGAATGAGGGAATGGAGGAGAAGAATGGGAAAAGTGGGGAGAGAGAAGAGTGGGAGGAAAGGAGGCAAATGGCAGAGGAGGGCAGAAGAGAAGGGGAGAAAAGGAGAGGATGAAGGGGAGAGAAAATGGAAAGGAAGGAGGAGAGCTGAAATGGGGAGGGAAAGATATGGAGGAGAAAGGAGAGATGGGGAGAGTGAAGTGGGACAGAGAAAATGAAGGAGGTGTAGTTTTCTAACATTAGAGATTTATACAAAAACATTTTTATCAAATAAAACCTATTTATTATTAAGGTCATAATGTTTACAATAATTAACTCAATATACGCCATATTTTATAGCTTCCATTTTTGAAAAATTATTTTTGACAAACAATAAAACTAATAAACATATAACGTATTGTTCGGGCATGAGACGCGTCCTCCGTGCTATGTGCAGTAGAGCCTCATACGAGGTTATCTTTCTTAAAATATATAATGATCAGTAAAGTCTTTGGCCCCCATTCCATTGAGGTTTCGGGCGATCCGGGAGCCTGTAAGACAGGTCACAGATAAGTTTGCTATTCAGTTGGCGTCTTTTTGCGGGCTCCAAGTGGCTTACAAGTTACGGCTTTGAATTTTTTTTCCGATGATTAAGCCGTAACTTACAGCCTCTCAAAGCCTTTGATCTTTCAAGGCCGCAAGACTTCCAATCGTGAAAATCACTAAATGCTATTCAATAGTAAAATTGGCTCAACGCCACAGCCGAAATCAAGCCCGCAAACGCAATATGGCAGCCCAAAGCTTTCAGGTTCCAAATAGGGCCCGCAAAGGGTTTACACACCGGCTTATATCACTGCAAATGACAATAAAAATACACCAATACACTTTTAAACATGGGGAAAGCATTTTCAACATAGGATGTAATGGTCATGTATATGCCAATATGAAAAGCCATGCTGCAACATGCTGAAAGATATTAAAGACACACTACCTCATTAAGTTGCAACACAAATACATGAAAATGGCTGACATATTAACCCTTTCTCACTCACATAGGCTCAAATGTGGACCCTACAAATACACAGATCACCTTATATACATTTCACTCATCACATCTACATTGGGACAGCAAATAGTGGGCAAATTACACCGCCACATGGCATATATCAAGTACCAGGGGAACATTTCACATATGGTTGTTCAGTCCCTCAGTTGTGTCTGACTCTCTGTGGCCCTATGGACTGCAGCACACCTACTAATGTCTCTGCCTGTGCTGTTCTATAAGGTTTACATGCCAAAGGTACTGGAGTGGGTTGCCAGTTCATTCTCTCGTGGACTGTGATTTATCTGACCTATCTGCTACGACCTGCTCACCTACACTGGCCCTACATGATATAGCTCACAGCTTCATTGAGGCACACAAGCCCCTTCACCAACAACACCTAGCAATCTACAAGGGGACCAGGGGAACATACACCACACTAAGCTACTCTAACCCATCAGGAAGGGCAGCAAAATCACATGTAGGCTGTGCAGAGGCCAACTCATCTTCATCTTTGCTAAGTCCCACGCCATTGCCATGTGCCAAGAAGTATAGCCATTCCCTTTTGGTGACCTCCCATTATGTTTTGCTATTCATCAATTTACATTAGTGTGATGTATGTTTCCCTGGTCCCCTTGTGGATTGCTAAGTGGTGGTGGTGATGGAGCTTGTTTACCGGAATGACTGTATCTGTGAGCTTTACCATGCCAGTGTAGGTGGGCAGGTGATAGCAGAGAGGTCAAATAAATCACAGGCCACTAGAGAAAGGACTGGCGACCCACTCCAGTATCACCTGTCATATTCCTATCAGGCCCTCACTAATTGGACCCTGCATGTGTGTTAACCCTTTATTATTATTATATATGATATATATTATTATATTATATCTAATGCTATTATGACTATTATAATTGTTATACAGTATGTATTGATCTATTGCATGGTAACTAGGGATCATTAATTTACATATATAGGAATGGGACACTAAGGTGATGTATGTGGATGTCCCATAACCCAATCATTGCAAACACACTGACACAGTTAGAACGGTATAACAACGCTTTATTTCATACACAGAGCACAATCAGAAATGGACAAGTCCCTGGAGAGCAAGAGGCTTGGTGATACCTACAGGGGGTAATGTTATAGTCTAGAATAAGCATGATGCATAGCACCTACCAAGGTCACATGTGGTCACTACACCGCTGCAACCGGAATCTGATGAGAAAAAGGAGCATCAGAAATCACCCCATTTAATTGAAGAAACCATTAGCACTTACAACTTTTCTGGATCTCCTCAATGAAACAGATGATTCAACCTCTGGACTGTGTGATCCAATCCGGCTTCACACATACAGTGTGGTGACAAAACAAAAATCGGACAAATAACTAAAAAAAGGCGGACGCAGCAAAATCTCAGCGGAGGATGGACCTCTACAGAGGAAAAAATTTAAGTAGGCATTTACTTTATTCTATAGTGGGTATCACATATATAGTTTTCAGCAGTGCGGGTTAACAAAAGTTGTTGCTAACGCTGCGGACAGTTGCTGGCAAGGAGCGCCAAAGGCTCATCCCTACAACCCCCTACGACTTTAGGCACGCAAAGCCAGGGGCCGCATTGTGGAGGTGGAGGCTCCCTCGTCAGCTGCAAATAGCCGCAGGCGGGACTTACACCGCAAAAATTACGCAGCCACAATTGCGAGCAGCAGGACTTAGAAAAAAAAGCATTACAAGCTCGCAAAAATACAACCTTAGCGCCCGAACCGCGCGTACATGAAAACATTAAAAACACAATAAATACACACAACAAACACATACAAAGCACCCAGGACCTCTGCAAGTGAAGTTACACCTCAATTTTAGTCCAAATTCAAGAGTTTAGACACCCGAAAATCCCCTGAGATAAAAAATGGCCACTGAAAAAAAAGAAAACAAGGCTACATGACCACTAATACACCACCAAGCATAGAACTAACCTATTAAGGTTAATTTGTTCTCTGATTGAGCGCCTCTATTTAAAATTTTGTTTCATCTGAATTATGTAACTCATAGGCAGCCATTTTATGATGTTAAGCTTTAGACATCTGAGCAGAGATCCAAGATGGTGCTGTAACGTCCTGGTCACTTTCTCTTGACTTGCCTTATGTACTGTGCATCTGAATCTCTTCCAGAAGATTATCTTGGCATAAGTTCTAATGTATTTACAGACTGTCTGTCATATGATTCCTATCTACCTCTGGCACCTGCCCACGTTGTATAACTAAATACTGGAACAGAAATTTTGTCTTGATTGTGACAGTATTGTTACAGTCTTTGCGTGGGTATTAGTGCTATCCGAGGACACATACGGGTTACAGGCATTTGCTGTTCTACTGGGTCAGTTGGGAGGACCTCTGATCTGTCCCAGAAAAAACGGAGCTCTGAATGGATCCAACTTCCATCAGATGTGTTGAATCTCGCCCCGGGTTCAATAGACAAATAACCTTTATAAATAGGAGATGGTCCAAATAACAGAAGAGCGCCGAGCACCATTCAGGGTGCTTTTCCCCCATAATACTGGCCAGAATAACATAAGCCTGTAAGCAGTTTGTAAATCTTTTGGGGATTTTTCTATACCTACGCTCTTCCTCCTCATTCATAAGGCAATGCGCTACATGTCCTGTGACCAGAGTGTCTACCTCATGATGGGGTAGGCTGTGTCTCCTGAGGCCTGTTGTGAAGAAAGATGCTCCTTTCAGTCGGTGGAGGACCGGCTGCCTCACAATATCTTTCTAGTGCATTATGTCAGCAAGTGAGGAAATGACAGCAGCTAATATGATCATGACTACGGTCAAAAGATGACTTTCTGTCATGGCTCTTGTGTCTCTTATGGCTTCTATCAGAGGATCTGGACACATCGGATCTAGGGCTGGCATGATGGTGGCATCTACTGTGGATGCTACTAAAGTAACATAAAATTAGCATATTATGACTAATGAATAGTAATGTCGCGAACATCATATTTTCGGTTCGCGAACAGCGGACTCAAACTTCCATCAAATGTTCACAAACGGGCGAACCCGGCAAACCGCCATAGACTTCAATGGGCAGGCGAATTTCAAAACCCACAGGGACTCTTTCTGGCCACAATAGTGATGGTAAAGTTGTTTCAAGGGGACTAACACCTGGACTGTGGCATGCCGGAGGGGGATCCATGGCAAAACTCCCACGGAAAATTACATAGTTGATGCAGAGTCTGGTTTTAAGCCATAAAGGGCATAAATCACCTAACATTCCTAAATTGTTTGGAATAACATGCTTTAAAACATCAGGTATGATGTTGTATCGATCAGGTAGTGTAAGGGTTACACTCGCTTCACAGTGACAGACCAAACTCCCCGTTTAACGCACTGCAAACAACCGCAAACAGTCCATTTGCACAACGGCAAACTCCCCATTTGCACAAGGTTGGATACCAAGCTAGCCATGTCCCGTTCCTTGTCCTCACTGATGTCATTTAAGGTCTCTTCCTCCACCCAACCACCAAGGGTCCCCGAAAGGTGACAACAAGCCCCCTGGGACGCCTGCTGTGTTTGGTCTTCCACCTCCTCAAAGCCACCTTCCTCCTCTGACTCCTCTTCTTCAGACTCCCAGAGTCTGGGGGCTTCCACTGCCCAGCATGGAAGATTATACACAGGTTAGAGTCTAAGGGCTTCCACTGCCCAGCATTGCGCATGCAATCTAAGGTGCCACCAGATATGAGTGTCACTGAGCACTGGCAAAAGTTGGCAGAGTAGATGCAATAGGCTTCACACACACGCCTGTAGGCAGGCAATTGCTATTCAATCTATTACAGTCAAAAAAGTGTTTTATGTCACTGAGCACAATATAAGCTGTGAGCCTGACACAGGCAGGCAACTGAAATTAGATTACAGGAAAAAAAATATTGTTTTCAATGTATGTTACACCACCAGGTATGAGTAGTGAAAATAAGCACAAAATAAGAAGTTAGGTGTTAGCCTGTCACACACACACGCTGGCAGGCAGGCATAGATTACACAAAAAAAATATAAAATAAAATAAATGATGTTCAAAGTTTCCTCAATGATAAAGTATAGGGGGCAAACCGAAAAGCGCATGTGTTCGCCATTCGCGGCGGACGCGAACATGCAAAAATCGCCGTGAGTAGTTCTCCGACGAGCTGTTCGGGACATCACTACTAATGAAGGAGGCACCGAAGCCTCAGAGGTAGAACACCTTATTAGGACTAGGCCCGGCTAAGGATCTATCCAAGAAAACTTATGTGTAGAGGAGGGAACGGCTGGGCCAACATCAGGGCTTAAAGCAGCAGATTGTGAGAGCGCAGTTCATAGTATAGTAATACTGGAGCCCCTTAACAAAGCCCCCTCCCATATTTAGTGACATCTAAATAGGAAAGGCCACTAACATTACTGATAGTGGTCCATCTGTAGAGATGTGCATTCTGAACTAGTCAGCCATATTTGTAGTTCTATGGTGGCAGCCATCTTGGAATACATAATTTCCGTTCCAGAGTTTAGTGAAGAGTACAGCCCTCCTGAAGCTGCTGAGAGGACTTAAGATGCTCTGTCAGAGGGGTAAGTGAAGCCGGGAAGATGGGGAGTACTGCAGGAGCCTGTCTGTGACATCTGGTGAGTGATTGCTGGCTGGTCTGGAGAGCTGCAGCCTGATACTCAGCATGTGCTCCAGCCAGAATAGCTGCCAAAGGGCGGGAAAGCACTAGTCAATACAGACCCCCATAAGTACTTAATTAACCCCCTCACTCATGGGGGTGAATACAGACCCCCATAAACCCCTAATTAACCCTGTCACTCATGGGGGTCAATATAGACCCCCATAAGCCCTTCATTAACCCTGTCACTCATGAGGGTCAATACAGAGCCCCATAAGCCCTTTTTTAACCCCGTCACTCATGGTGGTCAGTACAGACCACCATAAGCCCTTCATTAACGCTGTCACTCATGAGGGTCAATACAGACCCCCATAAGCCCTTCATTAACCCTGTCACTCATGGGGGTCAATACAGACCCACATAAGCACTTCATTAACCCGGTCACTCATGGGGGTCAATACAGACCCCTATAAGCACTTAACTAACCCCCTCACTTGTGGGGTCAATACAGACCCCCATAAACCCCTATTTAACCCTGTCACTCATGGGGGTCAATATAGACCCCCATAAGCACTTAATTAACCCTGTCACTCATAGGGGTTAATATAGACCCCCATAAGCCTGTCACTCATGGGGGTCAATACAGACCCCCATAAGCCCTTCATTAACCCCGTCACTCATGAGGGTCAATACAGACCCCCATAAGCCCTTCATTAACCCTGCCACTCATGGGGGTCAATACAGACCCACATAAGCCCTTCATTAGCCCGGTCACTCATGGGGGTCAAAACAGACCCCCATAAGCACCTAATTAACCCCCTCACTCATATGCGTTAATACAGACCCCCATTAGCCGTTCATTAACCCTTCCACTTATGGGCGTCAATACAGAGCCCCATAAGCCCTTCATTAACCCTGTCACTCATAGGGGTCAATACAGACCCCTATAAGCACTTAATTAACCCCCTCACTCATGCGGGTCAATACAGACCCCCATAAACCCCTAATTAACCCTGTCACTCATGGCGGTCAATACTGACTATAAATCTGACTATACTTATGATCCATCCAAACCTTTAATATAGACCCCCATAAGCCCTTCATTAACCCTGTCACTCATGGGGGTCAATACTGACTATAAATCTGACTATACTTATGATCCATCCAAACCTACTCTAGTGACATCAGTTCTCAGCATTACAAAGCCTTCTCCTTTTTGCATCTGAAGGTTCCTCCTCAGTGTTGGGGTCTTGTCCAGTTTGCCATCTCTGTGTCATGTCTACAATATCATGTACTGATTTGCACAGATACAAAGCTACATTTTTTAAGAATTTAAACCACCTGCTTACACTGCACCCCAGATTATAATAATCAAATGAATCAGTATTCATTTGAAATAATTCTAGGGTGGATTATCGTATCTGGGACTTCACATGGTCATTCAGTAATTAAGTATTATTAAGATGCCAGGGCCATGATTTAGGACAAAAACTGCTCTTAATCAAAGCATGATCATGCCAGATAGGGGTTGATGCTAAGTGAGGTGGGGTTTGAGGAGGTTTTGGGTGCAGGAAGAGGAGCTTAGTGTTTAAATCTCTGTGTGTCTTCTGCGCCTTCCCTGCCGGCGCGTCTGTCTGCAGAGGCAGGGAGTCACGTGACGTCATTCAAGACTCTATGCCTCTGCAGATAGACGCGCCGGCAGGGGAGGCGCAGAAGACACAGAGATTTACTCCTGCCCATCAGAGTAAGAGAGGGGTCCTGGTGAGGGGCTCCAGGGGGGCCTAGGGGACATGGGCTGGGTGCAGTGGCGGAGCTAGTGAATGGAGGGCCCCCGGTGCAAACATTTTTTTTTTTCACCCCCCGGACCACCCTCCAGTTTCCTATATGTAGACACACATATATAAAAAAATATATTAATATATATTAATATAAATAAATATATATACACAAATATTATATATGAAGAGTGAGGTAGCCGTGAATGTCCAGTAATCCAGATGAATAATTAGAGTATTGCAGTATATAGTGATACCTTTTTTATTGGAGAAACATATTCATAGGTTTCATGACGAGCTTTCGAGAGCGTTCCTCTCTTTGTCGAGTCTCCCTCTGTCTGATGCTCCATGCAAGATCTCCCCTGGTGGAGTTTCAATGATCCTGAGAAGGGTGAGGGATCAGCCCAAAACTACACGGGAGGATCTTGTAATGATCTCAAGGCAGCTGGGACCATAGTCACCAAGAAAACAATTGGTAACACACTACGCCGTGAAGGACTGAAATCCTGCAGCGCCCGCAAGGTCCTCCTGCTCAAGAAAGCACATGTACAGGCGCGTCTGAAGGTTGCCAATGAACATCTAAATAAGTCAGAGGAGAACTGGGTGACAGTGTTGGGGTCAATCTTGATGATCGCTGGGGGATCAGATACTTATTTCCCTCGCTTATTCTGTCTCTCACTGTTACAATACACTGACCATTAACATTAAAGACGGATCATTTCTTTGTCAGTGGTCAAACGTTCAAAATCAACAGGGGTTCAAATACTTCCCTTCCACTGTATATAAAACTACCCAACCCCCAGTGCCCTCTTGTCGCACCATTCATCCCCTCCAAGCCCCTCAGCAGCCATATTCACCCCCAGGGTCCCCTCAGCAGCACCATTCACCTCCCAAAAAAAACTCAGGTCCACCTCAGGAGCATCATTGAACCCCTCAAACCCCCCCCCCCTTCTCACACTATTCACCCCCCTCAAGCCCCCTGCACTTCATTCACCCCCCCCCCCCTCCTTTTACTAGTGCATGGCAGCCCCTGTCCCGGATCCCATTGCTCAGAGGTTGGGTATCCTTCCCCTGCTGGAGCTTCATATTGCAGGGTCACGTGACATCATTAGGAATTCCCCTCCCCTGCAGCACAAAGCTCCGGCAGGGGAAGGAAACCCCAAATGTGTGGGCAAAAAGAACAAAAACAAATGCAGCCATACACCCCCATAGTAATCTGGCACTATACAGTGTACGAAGAAATCTTATAGATAAGTGTGCTGCCAACTAGGGAACTATAGAGGCCGATAGAAAAGACATGTCCAGTGAGAGAATAAAAGACGTCTTCCAATAAGCAGCACTTAGTCCCCCTCTCGTCAAGGCTCATGTCAATGAGAAAGAACTGTAAGTAAGTGCAGAGACACAAAGCAAAAATACATAAATGAAATAAATAAATAAATGGAGGGAAGGAGGTAAGAAAGTTGTCTGCTACGATAGAGAGGTAAAAGTAACCCAAATATGAAGGCTAATCCACCCCCACCCACCAATCTGACCACACATTTTACACCAAACTGTTTGGTGAAACTTGTATATGGATCATGGACGGACACATTTCCACTAAGGAAGTGAGTGACCTGATCAGCACAAAAACATCAATAGTAGAAAAAAATAATATTTGAAGCAACAGAAATTAAGAGATAAAAACACTACCTCAAAGAATCTCAGCTATATTTAATAAAAATACTAAATTAAAGAAAAATATGCTATTGCTTCTCCCTCAAAATCTGATGACTCAACCAGAGCCAACCCCATTTTCTTCAGAAAGCTGCATCACAAAACACAAGTTGTTCCATCAAGGAGATAAGTGGGCTGAAACTGATGGCCCATCATCTTTGGCTGTAAGGTCTATTGGCTGGGGGTTGAGCTCTCATTTTATTTGCTGTACAAGAGAAGAAAACTAATGACTAAAATATTGTGCTCCTCAAGCTGGATTGGTGACTAATTTCTGGTATGTTACAAAATGACCTCCTTGGCTTCAACATTTTGAAAGGGAAAGATAACGTCTCCGTATCTGGGTCTGTAGAGTTGAAGCCCAATGACTGATGTGCTCTGTGACAAAAGGCCACAAAGTCTCAGATGTCCGCTCTTCTCCAGGTTTTACAGGTCGGCCTCAGTGTGTAACGCTACGTCTTCCGCTATTGTCTGTTGGTGAAGAACGTCACTCCTCTCGGCTTTCAGTTGTTTTGTGTTCTCCAAATAAAGATCTTCTTTTATGTTATCGGCTGCACCTCTAAAGAGTTCAGGATGGGAAGAATTAAACAGCTTTTGAAATAAATTCTAAAAAAGACCAATATCCAGAGCTGCCGGTGTCTGTAGAACGACTGGTTATTTCAGGATTAAAGTAAGTTATTTAGATAACAAGTCATGGTGGGACTGTCTGCAAGTTAGGGACGGGGAGATTAAACAGGATCTGACCCAAAATCAACGTTCATTCAAAGCAGAATATTGATAAATAATCTAAGAGAAATATTAAAGGCAAAGTGACATAAATATTACACACCTCCTATTTATAAAGGTTATTTGTAAATTGAACCCGGGGCGAGATTCAACACATCTGATGGAAGTTGGATCCATTCAGAGCTCAGTTTTATCTGGGACAGATCAGAGGTTCTCCCAACTGACCCAGTAGAACAGCAAATAACCAGATAGCACTAATACCCACACAAATACTGGAACAATACTGTCACAAAATGTCTGTTGGGAGTCCCAGTATTTAGTTATACAACGTGGGCGGCTGCCAAAGGTAAATAGCAATTATATGACCTAGACAGTCGGTAAATACGTTAGAACTTATGCCAAGAGAATCTTCTCAAATATACAGCACATAACACAAGTAAACAGAAAGTAACAAAGAAGTTACAGAGATCCTGGATCTGTGCTCAGATGTTGTGGGTTACATCTAAAATGGCTGCCTATGAGTTAAATAATCCAGATGTAAAAATGGCGGCTCAGGTCTGTCACTGGTATTATACATAGAGCACAGTTTTGGGTTATGGGAAACTTGGGGTGAGGTAAATAACAAATCCTTCAAGTTAGTGATCACACGTAAACCAGGTCCAGTTACTGATGGTCAGGATTGTATTAGTATCCAAGGTCAGGTAATATGGCTGACCATATAGAAGAGGACAGACATTACTAGCTTTATTCATCCAATTTAATTTCCAGGCAAACCATAAAGTAGAGAAGGACATTTGGCCTATAATGAGAGAAGTAGAGAGAAGATAGGAGGGAAAAAAGAGTTAGAGAGAAGAAATGGAAGGGAGAGTGAAGGGAGTGAAGTGCGTTAGAGACAGATACTGTGATGGAGAGAGGGGGAGACGTAGAACGACAGATGATAATGGAATGAGGGTGAGAGGGGAAAATGCATTAGAGAAGTGGTGAGACAGGAGAAGGGAGAAAAAAGGGGGAATGGGAGAAGAAATGGGGAGAGGTGAGAAAAAGGGGAAGAAGAGGAAAGGTGGGAAATGAGTGGGAGAGAGCAGGAGTGATAGAGAGGAGAGATGATGAGCAGGAGAGGGGATTAAGAAGGGGTGAGAGAAATAGAAAGTAATAGAATGAGAGAGAAAAAAGGGGAAGAAAAAAGGGAAAGGTAAAAAGAGAGAAACATGTATAAGGGGGTGAATAGTGAAGGGGAAAAGAGGATAGGTGAGAAAATGGTGATGAAAGGAATAGAGAAAAGGAGAGGGAGAAGTGCGAAAGGGCGAGAGTGAAAATGGGGTGAGAAGAAATAAATAAATAGAGACAAAAGGAAGAGAGAGAAGGAAGAGGGAGAAAAGAGGGGAGAGGAAATATGTGAGACACAGATGAGAATAGAGAGAGGAGGAAAGATAGAATGGTAGAGAGAAGAGAGAGATTAAAGTGGATAAATAATGATGAGAAGAGTAACAATTAAGTAAAAAAGTGAATGGTAAGAAAAAGAAAAGGGAGAAAAAAGGGAGAGAGAAGGGGAGGGATGAGTGAGAAAAGGAGCGAACGAGACATGAGGGGAAGAAAAGAGAGAAAAGGGGAGAAGGGAGAGAAGAAGGATGAGTAAGGGAATAAAGATAAGAGTAAGGGAATAGGGAGATGAATTGGGTGCCATAAAAATTTAAAATGAGGAGAGAGAAGAGTGGGGGAGAGGTGCAAGTGGGAGAGGAGGGGTAGATGAGGACGGGAAAGCATGAGAGAGTTTAAGGGAGAGAATCAAGGAGAGTAATGGAAGGTGAGAGTGTCACAAGGGGACCAAGCTCACCCCAAATCCTCCTGCTTTCTGCTACAGTAACACCCCTGGATTGTGAGAGTTTGCCAGTTCAGTTCACCAGTCATGGAATCTGTAACACAGGAATTACAGATTCAGCCCAGACAATGCCAACTCCATCATATCCCCTTTCATTAGGACCATCAGAGTTCCAAGATACACAAATATGACATATACACAGTCTGGGGGCAACCTCTGGAGGCTTGAGAGGATTGATAGGAACCTTTCAGTGCAGCAGGGAACCATAGAGGGTGCTGGGGATAGGAAGAGGAAGTGTAAGGACAGGAAGAGGCAGTGGGGCCCCCTGAAGGTGAGGGTCTTGGTCAGTGCCGGATCTACCTTTTTGGAGCCCCTGCAAGTGTGAGCGCAAGGTATGAATGCACCCATTTTTCCCTTTTCTGTGCCTGTATATCACTATCTTGTTCTGTTAGCAAATCACAGACATTTCCTCCATATTACAACATAACTGTAGCTACTCATACACACGCCAAGCTATTACTTTATTGAATGCATTTGATGTTGGGACATATTATTTATATTTTTCTATGGGAGGGCAGCGAGCGCATGTTACACTAACACCATTCACCATCACAGTTAAAGGGGCCACTGCTCAATGAAAAATTGAAAACAGATATTGTTTGGAAAAGTTGAGTCTAACCAAGAGCACAAGTAATCATACAGCTAGTGTTTATGGCTCTGCTGGGCCATGGGGGAGTCCATGATACATACAGTAGCTAGAAGTTGTGCGTGTGTAAGAGGGGTGTTTACATTTCTAGAGAGATACTGTTGTATTTCCCGAAGCAAGTGTCATAAACCTATTTTTACTTTGTATGCAAAAGCAAACTGAAGTCACTGGGCATTTAACCCTAAACCTCTACACCACAGAATTGTAAAGAAGGTATGAATGGGCCCAGTGCATAGTATGAGCATGAGAAACACATTCAATAGGCATCCAGCACCAGTACTCATGTTATAAAGGAGTTCTGCATGAGTAGAAATGGTAAAAGGGTTCTAGAAGTGTGATATTAGAGTGCACGGTTTACATTTATAAAAAAATGTGCAAAATATATATAAAAAATAATAAAGTAAATAACCTTAATATCACATATATAGTTGTAAGCATGCGAGTTGTTGCTAACGTTTGCGGGCACGCACAGCGAGCCTCCGGCCCTAGCGAAGCGAGGACAGCAGTTGCTGGCAAGGAGCGCCTAAGGGTTTATGTGGGGACACTTCGGGGGTCCCAATGGGGACCCCCAGCATAGAATTTAAAAGTTTGAAATTCAGCGGGGGCCTGATCGGTGCCGATCGGGGACCCCCGCTGCAATGGGTTAATGTGTGGGGGCTGCGGGACCCCTGCAGCAAGGTGTTCATGTGAGGACACTTCGGGGGTCCATACGGGGACCCCCACATTGAGGGGGGGTTAATTTTAGGTGCCTGGGGGGGTTTTGGATTACCCCCCACGGCAGGGCTTATGTGGGGGACTGCCGCGGAGGTCCCTTTTAGGACCCCCGCAGCACTTGATGAGGAGTGGGAGCCTGCGATATCATCTCGCAGGCTGTCACTCCTCATGTACATTTACGCAGTGTAGATACGTACGGCCGCGCTGCGTAGCTCATACGTTGCTCGCAGCAGGGCTAATGTAATAGCATTGTAAGTTAGAGAAACTTTGCAGTACGTAGGGCTTAAGTAGAAGCCTCTTATTTTCGAGGCTGGAATTTAATGAGGCCCCTAATGTTTAAAAATGTCTCTACTAATCAACAACAGTATGTGCTCCTCATTCCCAAAGTTATGTTGGTATAGTGTACAATGGTTTACAAAAAGTACATGTCTTCTAATCATAAAGAAACCCATAACACACTACTGGCCTTTTCTGTCCAGGTGATCTCCTATTTGGGCTCAATAACAAACTCCCAGACTATACGCCAGTAATTGCCCATTATATTTATTCTATCTAAATATCTTTATTGGGGAGATGTACGTCACACGCCATCCATGCCAGCTGGTCAATCACATCTCATCAAAAGGTGAATCTTCTAATACATCCCACTTAAGATATTCAAATGTAATAGCTCACCAGAGGTAAGTTATCTACCACAGTGGCTTCTGATATAACACCTTTATGTATTATTTTACATTTTCATTCAGTTAATCACATTTAGTAGATCACAAAAAGTAAGAAATGTACTATTATTATATCTACTGTTACCCAGTTCTTCTGTTAATCAGATGGCATTATCATACTTAACATATCTTGCAAACAATTTATAAATTGAGATTAAAGTCCATTGGGAATGCATCTTAAGGAAAGTATCCCAAGACTTCAAAATAATTGGACTCTTTTCATTGGAGATATCTCAGTATATCAAATAAATGTCCTAAAAGTGAAACCTTTGTTTAAGCCCTTGGGTGCCTGAGCTTTCAATTCATAAATTCATTGGAGAAGTTTTTTTTCTCAATATTTCCCTTCCTTACTCTAGACTGGACATTGTCCACAACACAGAATTTCTACCCTATGCTGTTATTATTATGATTATATTTCACATGACTTGCAATTGGGGTGTCATATCCATTATTAATTGCGTATATATATATATATATATATATATATATATATATATATATATAAATATTTATGTTGCCTCCCTGTCTTTCCCGTATATATTTTATTACATATGCATGTTGCTATGTAAATGACTCCCATAGAACTGCAATTAAACCCACTAAGGTTTACAATCACCCAATTAATGATGAGAAGTTTGAGATCAGAAAGCTCTTTAATATATAAGCCACATTTACAATGCTCACACCTACACACCCTTTGACTTACCTTAATTGTCACATTTTCTGTAATGTGGTTGTTTTATTTTTTGTACTTAGTGGGGTTATAGGGATTTTATTAGGGGGTTACGTGGGTAGTGCAGGGGTTAATAGGGTAAGGTAGAGGGGGGTTAATAGAATATGATAGGGGTTAAAAGGGTAGGGGTTAATAGCATAGGGTTTAATAGGGTAGAAAAAAGGGTTAATAGGGTAGGGGTTAATAGGGTAGGGGTTAATATGGTAGGGGTTTATTGTGTCAAGTTAGGGTTAAATAGGTCCATTTAGGGAAAATTAGGTACAGTTAGGATAGTAGGACTAGATAGGGTTAATTGGGTCAAGATAGGCTTAAGTGCTAGGGTAAATTAGGTATGATGAGCGTTAAATAGGGTTAATTACTTAGAGGGGGTTAATAACTTAGAGCGGGGGTCATAGAGAATTGTTAGTTTATTGGGGTGGCTAATAGTTTAGTGTATTGTAGTGCTTAGACTTAGTGTCATGAGGGTCCTGGAGGATCCTCATGGCACTTATAGTGTTAATGTGAGGGTTAATTATTGTCCCATAAGGGTCTAGACCCTTATGGGACTTATGGGGTTAATTAGAGGGGGTCTGTTTAGAGTCTCATGAGTGATGGGGTTAATTTTAGACAGGGGTAAATTAGAATTTACAGCTTGGGTCCTTTCTGAATTTTTAAATGCTGCGGGAGTCCCGATTGGGACCTCCTTAGGAAGGGTTAATGTGGGGACCCTTCAGGGTTCCCGATGGGGACCCTGATGCATGGTGGGGTTAATTGTAGGTGCCGTGAGGCGGGGACCCCTGCATCATGGGGCAGTGGTTAACAATTTGTGTGCTCCGACCCCCGCAGCAAGGGTTTATGTGGGGAACCTGCGGGGGTCCTGTTGGGGACACCACATCATAGGGGGTTAATGTTATAGGACATCGTGACATAGTTGGAGGGGCCTTTCCTGGCCCAGAAGACTTATGACCAGGGCATCGATGGACACCGCTGGAGGGGCATTTTGGCCAGGTCAGTGGACTAATTAACATTTTTTCTTTCAACAGGTTGTAAGTTTTGGGTTTTTATTTTCTGTAGCGCTTTTTTTTTTCTTAATCTCCATTTAGTTATTTATTGATATAACTGTTTGTTTTTTATTCTACTTAAGGATATCTGACAAAATGTTCTATTCTAGTTTTTCTCTGTGCCTTATGGCAAGGTTTATAAGGCAATTGTGGGAATAACCCCATTCCCTGAATGTCTTGTATAAATCCTTACTTGTAACTGGTAATCTACTTCCTTACTACAATTGTGCTTTACCCCCAGATATTGCCCATACGGGATACCGTCTGTCAGTGCTTTGGGGTGATGGCTGCTCCCTAATAAGAGATTATTAGTAGCAGTTTATTTGTGATAGGGTCTGGTGATTAGTGGGATTGAGTTACTGATCAGGATTACAAGATACATAACCTCAATCTTTTCAGGGCTGATATTTGAAGTTGGTTTTAATTCTATATGGTTCCTATCTGAGAACACGGACCGGCTCTAGTGTGTCCTGCTAGGGTTCGTGGCTCTTCTTCCGGTGGGTCTATCCAGTGCTGAGAAGCCCGTCTTCATCTAATGAGTGGAGGAGCCCCCCGGCCCATCAGGAACAGTATGGCTCTTGTTATTGCATCCCCTCTGGAAGGAGCTACTCCATGTACCAATGGGAAGTGGCCAGATGTCTCACCAGGATAGTACAGAAATCAGATGTTCCTCAGTGCCATCCCCTGCACCAGCCTTCAAATTGGGGAGATGTGATGGTATCATCTGTCCACAGGAACATGCCTGATGGGTTGGGACTATACCCTTGTATTTTAATTAAAACTCCACCAGTTTTTGTAACTTTTCCCTCTCAAGCCTTGGGTATAGTCTGTATTGTGGCCACCCGAGCCCATATAACCAGGGGATCCTGGGAAGGCCCCAATTCACATTATTTCTGTATTGTCATTCACCCTCCAACCAACGCCGCCATATATATATTCTGAATATTTTACCATAAACCCTCTAACAGTTGATAGCACTTTGTATAAAAAAAGCGAAACAAATGTGAGATAAATAAATAAATAAACCCGTGCGTCCAGGGGCTGGAGATACGATTGGATAGGACTGGATCTCAGGGCATGTTGGAGAATCAGGGGACTGTACCCCAAGTGGTGTCTGAGTCTGATACAACAGGAAGATTACTCCCGAGAGCACCCCTTTATGTGGAGGGGGAGTGATGTGATGAACGCTCTTTGGACTTTATACATATAATATTTTTGCTTATTTTATCCTATGGAGTATTAGAAAGAGACCAGTAACCCCCACCTGGGTCAGGGTATAATTACAGTGTGTTCTAGTAGGCTGAATGTGGGAGACCTGGATGGGACAGTTTAGGGGGCACTTACTTATTGTCCTTATACAGCGGACCCCTGGATGGTCATACTTATAATATGCTCTTGTGAAGGATCTGACATGATATTGCTGTTTTACGTAACAAGAAACCTAATATGGAAGCCCCCAGACACAGGCAGAGTCGGCTAAAATAAGATTATCTCTATGAATGATTTTATGCTCATGGCTTACACAGTTTTTATTGGTGTTAGTTTGTTACATACATCACAAATGTGACTTTATTCCCAAACTACAAAGATCCTTTAATTATTTGGAGTTGAATCATTGACTTGCGGTCCAAGAAATGTAATTGTTACGTTGACTTCCAAGACATCCCTGAAAAAAGAATAAGAAGAGGTTCTGGTTATATTGGGGTACAGAGCGCCCACAAATAGCCCTTTGTGCTGATAACAGTCCGTTACATTATGATATGACATATTATCACTACATTATTCCCAGTACGTCCTTTATTGGCTTCATGTCCAACACCAACCTGACCGGGTCACCCAAAAAGCCAAGGCCTCGGGTGCCAGGAGGTGATGGGGCTGCAGCAAAATGGCTCCTCTTCTAACTCTTACAGACCAAGTCCTACCCACCTACCCCCCCTCCCTCTCCTCATTATCTATCATTATTTATCCCCATTTCCTCTTCCTTATCTACCCCACTGCAATATCACCCAGGAGGGGCACTGTGGTAATAAATATAATACCCCCCTATGAAGAACTGCACCTGGAAATAAGCAGCCTGTCTGTAGCAACAATACAACCTCTAATGTATTACTATTATATGCAATTATACTGTTATGGGATCTGCCATTTTAGTTTCCAGTGATCTACTTCTTGCAGTGAAGATTTTTAAAACACAGGAAGTTTCTTTAAAATGGGAAGGTGGCAGATCCATCTGCCACTCCTCTCATTAGCTCTAATAGAAAGCTTATTGTTTTACAAGGTCACATCCTATTGAAACTTTATAAATAAAATGGCGGCCTGCGGTAAATAATAATCATATATAAAAGTGACAAATGTAAAGACTGTGATTATTGTTTTACTTTCTAACAATTATCAGGTTTTGTTTTACAAAATACTCTGTAGGGAAAGATCCCCCCCCCGGGGTCCTTTATATCTGCCCCTGATTATAAGGTCTTGTGGGGCAGATGGGGCCAAACTTAAGAAGATCTCGGCTTTCTGCAATGTTTATTCTTGGTCCAGAAGATCTTGTACAATCGGAGTCTAATTATCCCCCATATCACAGGAGTATATATAGGGGGTGGGTCTACTTATATATGCCTGATAACATGGGGGGTATTTATTAGGTACTAACATGGGAGTATGTAATATATTAAATGAAATACAATATAAATCATGTCTAATACAGACACCAATCTGCTCGTTCCGTCTACCTCAGGAGTTTGGCCCCATTACATGTCTCAGTCCGGGGGGTCTCCTGGGTGCGTCTCTGATTGGTCGTCTCACATGTTATTAAGGAATTCTGTATATTTGTAATGCAAAGTATATTTAAATATCTTGATATGTAGGCAGAGTGTCCTAGCCAATGAGTTGTGTGGAGTTGTGTCGTAGCCAATCAGCTGTCAGTATCACAGCTGCCCGTCAAGCAGTGACAGGGAAATAGATACATTGTTGTACCTGCCTCTGGTTGGCCAGAACTAATTGTAACTTTTATGGTAATTTATCTTGAGTTTGAGGAGACTTATGGGTAAGTTTATTAATGTTTAGTTCGGGATTGTTTCACACAATACATATTTTCATACACTACGGATTCTCCTCTATCAGATTCATTCATAATCCAGGAAACTTCCAGATACCTTTATGTCTCAGGTGGTCTTATGCCTATCCCCGCCATCTTGGATTTCTTTACTGTTTTGTCCCTACCACTTCCCCTGGTCGGCAGTTCCTCCTATACATCCTGTACATTAGTAGTGTTGGACATTGTCCTTACATCTTCTTACTGCAAATCTTGTCATGTTTGTGACCTCATTGAGTCTCCAGGGATCTTATATTTACCAAAATGAAGGCTTCTTTACATCAATTTTGACGTTGAATATCCGAATCCTAATGCGACCTTGCTGTTTCTTATCTGACGAGGCATCTTCTGGGGCTTGTCCTCCATCTAACGAGGCATCTTCTGGGGCTTGTACTCCATCTGACGAGGCATCTTCTGGGGCTTGTCCTCCATCTAACGAGGCATCTTCTGGGGCTTGTACTCCACCTGACGAGGCATCTTCTGGGGCTTGTCCTCCTTCTGACGAGGCTCCTTCTGGGAATTGTCTCCTCACCACTCCAGCTGTGACTGAGAAACAAGTTTATATCACAGAGATGTTACAGTAACCAATGATACGGACACAATCACCATAAGGGGTGGAGCAAGATACAGGGGGAGGAGCCTCAGAACTAATGTACTAAAGGGAGACAAAATAACATGGACACTATGGTGTAGGGTGGTATTGCTGGATTAGGACACTATGTGTAGAGGATGCATGGGAAGTATCTGAGGACCACAAGACTCCCCCCTGTTACCCACCACTTGGACACTACTTTAAGGCTATATATGAAGAGTTAAACCATAGAATCACATAGAACATACGTGTTGAGCATTTATATTAGCAGGTACTAAGCATGACGTGAGTGAGCGTTTAGTGTTAAGCCGTCCTTCTGACAGACTGTAATCAGGGCGTGTCAGGGCGCTGCACCAGCTGAGTCATCTAATAAACTACACTGATTGGCTGCAGCTGACACTCCCATATCAGGTCCTGACAGTGATGCAAAGATGCATTTCAAGTAATGTCCTTGTTATGTAAATATAATAAATCCATGCTACACATACATGTGACCTCCACGTCCCTATATGTCATGGCGCCATCTTACCTTCCAGGCGCCATCTTACCTTCCAGTCCACTGACAGCGACGATCAGAACAACCAGAGCGGCGACCTTCATGTCTGCGCTAATCTGGGCGATGATCTGGAAAATACACTTTATTGGAGATGTTTGTATTAACCCCGAGTGCCCCTTGCTATGTATTGCAGCAGCCGTGTGCCGTGTAATATGTATCAGTATTATAGTACACATATTACAGATAAACACAGGATGTCCCACTAAATGTAAGTTTTCCTTCTCCCACCTGCCGTGACTCCTATTACTTATTAGTACAGTAGGAGTCAGTGTCGGAGCTAGAGAATGGAGGACCTGGTGCTCTGCACCACCTGCACCACTGGTAGGTCCGCCCCTGGTAGGATCTCTATTTACATTGAATCTGATATAATATTTGTGCATCTCGGCCATGTTTAGTTCCAGTTCCCGGAGGCGTACACTGTATGTTCTATATATATATATATATATAGCTGGTTTAGTCCCACGTGTTTCCCAATGAGGCCACGTCCAGCTCTATGCTCCGGGCACGTGGGGGGTCATTATATTTATATGATTACATGAAACACCCCAGACCAGCTCATTCTTACAGTACTTTCCTAGGTCTCATTATATAGCATATATTAGAAAGGTTGTATAAATGATTTAGGGAATCGTTACATTTTTATCATATGTGAATGACTAGAGGTACTGATGGGTTGTGTCCTGTGGCAAAACATAATTAGATATTAGATTGCTGTAAATGAATCAAGGTAGAAATAATGGGCCTCATTCAATTGAACGCCTGTAACTCGATCGCAGACGGACGCTTGTCTGCGATCGAGTTGTGGGCTCCCGTTGGTCTCCGTTCAGGTCGCGAGTTGAGATCCTGAAGCCAGCTCGTAAACCATGCACTGGTTCTAGGCAGTTGTGGGCGGGAACTGGATCAATTCACCGAGCCCATAACCAACCATTTCAAATCGGCCAATAGAAAATGAAACTGTCATTATTACGGCAGTAAAACATGGAGGTTACATGTCAATCAATCAGGTTCTGTGGTCCGATATGTGATCAGACTCACACAACTTTAAAAAAGAAGAATTTTTAAAATGAATGCCAATACTGTTCTAGACCATGTGGGTGGCCTGATATGTATTAACTGATTGATACCCAAGATTAATTTAACCCCAAAATGAAACATATAAATAAAACTTATTTCCTACAGATCTGCGGGCTTGAAACTGTTGTGCAATTAATTCTAATGTCTGTCATCTTTCCCTGTACTTTACAGTGCAGGATTACTGTTTTATTTGCATTTACAGTGCTACAGATTGGGGTTTAACCCCGTTGTGGGTCCTCTCGAGCACATGTAGGATTTTCTCCTCCTTTTGCGGTTTATGAGTTTGGATACGTTGGCGAGCTCGGGGAATTGGAGCAATTAAATAGCGATTTCAGATTTTAGCCCTGCGTAAATTTTGAGTTGTACGGACAACATTTTTTCAAGCTCGTAACTCGTAACCTGATCCAAGCACGCAAAAAGACACCAATTGAATAGCAAATTTGACTGCGATCTCACTTACGGGCCTCCCTATCTCAAATTCGCCCAATTGAATGAGGCTCAATGTCAGGACAACTAGATATCTTATAAGGGCAACAGTGGGTTAATCACATACACATAATAGTAGAAATTTTAATGAAAAAAACAACGTCGATTAAAAGAGTTTAAAGATGATAAGGGCACTGCCTCTGAACTTTCCTATTCAGTATTTCCGCTCCTCCATTAACTCGGAGGTTCGCGCTTGCTGGTTACAGCGTGCGTGATGACGTCACGCTACGCTTGCCTGCTTCCTGACATGTTTCTACGTGTAAAACGTCTTTCTCAAAGGATTAAGACGTGTACTGGAGCTGTGAGCTATTTAAAGGAAACGGTAGTCATGGTTACCAATGCTACCATCTATGCTACACATCAAAACATCTCTTTTGTGCAAAATTACTTTTAAATATAAAAGGAAGGAAAGCATAAGGTGAAGTGGGGATGCCATAATATCTCCACATGTATCTATATAGATAGTAAAAGGTCTGTCTCTATATATCGGGCCTTATGGTGTAAGGTGTTATCAACAGGTTTACATTGTGGAATTAGACCATATCTCATGAATATGATAAATGTGTGTAAATACCAGATTATCGAAAAAAATATGTGATAACGTGTAATAAAAAGAGGGAGTGAAAACCTCTTACTATAAAAGGTGTAATATATTACACCAAAATAATAAATAAAAATAGCCTATAATATATGTGAAGAAAAAACAAAGGAATATATATATGGAAATGAAAAAAGTGAAAACCATAAGAGTGATGATAATAATATCTAATCACTAAATAAAGTGCAATAAATACAGTGCTCAATATGGTAATAAGGGACATGCTGTATTCAAGGACCCGTAGGCCCAAGTCTAGTCTTTAAATAAATGAAGGATATCTGAAGAAAGATATATATATAATGATGGTAAAGTGATAGCCATAGTCATGATATCCTATACTAGGTGACCTGTAGGTCCAAATCTGGTCACTAAATAAAGCGCCATAAATGCAGTGCTCAATATATTTAATCTTGACTTCTATCTATGATAGTTTTTCTGTTCTTATAGATGATTCATATAGAGATCAACAAGCATTGACTATAAAAAGGACAGGCTAAAGGAATCAGAGAAGTAGATCTATTTCCAAAATTAAATAGAAGGTTTTTGGAATATAGGGCCCTATTAAATTCCAGCCTCGTAAATAAGAGGCTTCTACTTAAGCCCTACGTACTGCAAAGTTTCTCTAACTTACAATGCTATTACATTAGCCCTGCTGCGAGCAACGTTTGAGCTACACAGCAGGGCCGTACGTATCTACACTGCGTAAATGTACATGAGGAGTGACAGCCTGCGAGATGATATCGCAGGCTCCCACTCCTCATCAATTGCTGCGGGGGTCCTAAAAGGGACCTCCGCGGCAGTCCCCCACATAAGCCCTGCCGTGGGGGTACTCCGAATACCCCCCCCCGGCACCTAAAATTAACCCCCCCTCAATGTGGGGGTCCCCGTCGGGACCCCCGAAGTGTCCTCACATGAACACCTTGCTGCAGGGGTCCATAGGAACCCCCGCAGCCCCCACACATTAACCCCTTGCAGCGGGGGTCCTCGATCGGCACCGATCAGGCCCCCCGCTGCATTTAAAACTTTTAAATTCCCCGCTGCGGCTCCTTAAAGGGGCCGCGGCACACTATTACCCAATCCCGGCCGCAGCACTTTAAATTAACCCCCCTCTATGCTGGGGGTCCCCATCGGGACCCCCGAAGTGTCCCAACATAAACCCATTGCAGGGGGGGTCCCCGATCTGCATAGATCAGGCCCCCCCGCTGCATTTAAAACTTTTAAATTCCCCGCCGCGGCTCCTTAAAGGGGGCGCGGCACACTATTATCCAATCCCGGCCGCGGCACTTAAAATTAACCCCCCTCTATGCTGGGGGTCCCCATCGGGACCCCCGAAGTGTCCCCACATAAACCCCCTGCAGCAGGGGGCCCCGATCGGCACCGATCGTGACCCTGCTGCAATTCAATTTTAAATTTCCCGCCTCGCGGGTCCTCAAAGGACTGTAAAGGTCCTGAAAGGACTCGCACTAAAAATATTAACCCCAGGCAACTATAATTACCCCATTAACTCATGATGGTCAATCCAGACCACCATAAGGCCTAAATTAACCCATTAACTCATGGTGGTCAATCCAGACCACCATAAGGCCTAAATTAACCCATTAACTCATGATGGTCAATCCAGACCACCATAAGGCCTAAATTAACCCATTAACTCATGATGGTCAATACAGATCACCATAAGGCTCTATTTAACCCCATCAGTCCCATAAGGGTATATTATTACCATTATGGGCCTGCTACAACCCAACATTAACCACATAAGTGCCATGATGGTCCTCAAGGACCATCATGACACTAACTACAAACACTACACTATAACCCCCAATAAACCATTTAATCTAAACTAATCCCCCTCTACACTAATCTATTAACACTTACACTACCTACCTACACTACCTACCCCCTAATAAACCTCCCCAACACTCTAATTACAAAAAACAAAAAACCTACAGTACAGAAAACAAAAAACCTACAGTACAAAAAACAAAAAACCTACAGTACAGAAAACAAAAAAACCTACAGTACAGAAAAAAAAAAACAATTACAACCCCACCCCCCACTACAGAAAAAAAAAAAATACATTACAACCCCACCCCCCACTACAGAAAATAAAAAAATTACACACCTGAAAAGGAAAGACAGATAAACACAATACAATACATACATATAATACATTACATACATTACATACAATACATGACATTACATATAATATATTAAATATAATATATTACATATAATATATTACATATAATACATTACATACAATACATGACATTACATATAATATATTAAATATAATATATTACATATAATATATTACATATAATAGATTACATATAATACATTACATACATTACATACAATACATGACATTACATACATTACATATAATATATTACATATAATATATTACATATAATACATTACATACATTACATACATTACATATAATTTATTACATATAATATATTACATATAATATATTACATATACTCCTAATCAAATACCACCTATCTATCTAAAATACAATCTATTTAATTTAAAATAAATCCTAACTATATCAAATACATCCCCCTATCTATCTAATATACAAAAAATCCTAACTACATACACAGACCCTTATTCTAAAATAAAATAAAATAATTACAGTCCTAACTACATACACAGACCCTAATTCTAAGCTAAAATCAATAAATTAAGACCACTTACCTTTAAGATGTTGCTTCAGATGACTAACCTATGGGTCAAACAAAAAATAAAAATTAGTACAAAACATTAACATCCAATAAATAAACATTCTATACATTCTAAATATTCAACTCACCTTTACAGCATGTCCAGTCACTGTTTAGCTCTTCCGGCGCGGCGCTGTTAAAAAAAACAACACAATACATGAATACATTAATACAATATATAAACAATAAATAAAATACACAAATAAACATCTAAATATACATTTAACTTACCTCCCCGCGATGTCCCCGGCCATCTCTCCTTCAGCCACGGCTGGGCCGCGGAACCATCCGCGCTCTAAAAAAGAAAAAGAAAAAAAACTAACGGAGGTCTGCACTGGCAGACCTCCCCGACGCTAATGAACCTCCCGGAGTCGTTTCCGGGAGGAAATTGGCATTGTCGGCTGAAAAAGCTGTCAGCCAATCAAAAGTCGTCAATGTAGGAGCCAATCAGGATGCGCAGATGTCTTCTACCAATCACTCCGTGGGGGTGTATCCCATTGTGATTGGCTGAAGGCATCTGAGCGTTGTGATTGGTTCCCAGAAAGATAGACAAGTGTTTTAGCCAATCAGGGTGGGATATTGGGGTGTATCCCATCCTGATTGGCTCACACATTGACGACTTTTGATTGGCTGAAATTGATAGACAGCTTTTTCAGCCAATCACAAGCCGCCAATGCCAATTTCCTCCCGGAAACGACTCCGGGAGGTTCATTAGCGTCGGGGAGGTCTGCCAGCGCAGACCTCCGTTAGTTTTTTTTCTTTTTTTTTTTTAGAGCGCGGATGGTTCCGCGGCCCAGCCGGGGCTGAAGGAGAGAAGGCCGGGGACATCGCGGGGAGGTAAGTTAAATGTATATTTAGATGTTTATTTGTGTATTTTATTTATTGTTTATATATTGTATTCATGTATTCATGTATTGTGTTTTATTTTTTAACAGGGCCGCGCCGGAAGAGCTAAACAGTGACGGGACATGCTGTAAAGGTGAGTTGAATATGTAGAATGTATAGAATGTTTATTTATTGGATGTTAATGTTTTGTACTAATTTTTCTTTTTGTTTGACCCATAGGTTAGTGATCTGAAGCAACATCTTAAAGGTAAGTGGTCTTAATTTATTGATTTTAGCTTAGAATTAGGGTCTGTGTATGTAGTTAGGACTGTAATTATTTTATTTTATTTTAGAATAAGGGTCTGTGTATGTAGTTAGGATTTTTTGTATATAAGATAGATAGGGGGATGTATTTGATATAGTTAGGATTTATTTTAAATTAAATAGATTTTATGTTAGATAGATAGGGGGTATTTGATTTGGACTATATGTAATATATTATATGTAATGTCATGTATTGTATGTAATGTATTATATTTAATATATTATATGTAATATATTATATTTAATATATTATATGTAATGTCATGTATTGTATGTAATGTATGTAATGTAATATATTATATGTAATATATTATATGTAATATATTATATGTAATGTCATGTATTGTATGTAATGTATTATATGTATTATATGTATGTATTGTATTGTGTTTATCTGTCTTTCCTTTTCAGGTGTGTATTTTTTTATTTTCTGTAGTGGGGGGTGGGGTTGTAATGTATTTTTTTGTTTTCTGTAGTGGGGGGTGGGGTTGTAATTGTTTTTTTTTTCTGTACTGTAGGTTTTTTTGTTTTTTGTACTGTAGGTTTTTTGTTTTCTGTACTGTAGGTTTTTTTGTTTTTTGTACTGTAGGTTTTTTGTTTTCTGTACTGTAGGTTTTTTGTTTTTTGTAATTAGAGTGTTGGGGAGGTTTATTAGGGGGTAGGTAGTGTAGGTAGGTAGTGTAAGTGTTAATAGATTAGTGTAGAGGGGGATTAGTTTAGATTAAATGGTTTATTGGGGGTTATAGTGTAGTGTTTGTAGTTAGTGTCATGATGGTCCTTGAGGTTAATATTTTTAGTGCGAGTCCTTTCAGGACCTTTACGGTCCTTTGAGGACCCGCAAGGCGGGAAATTTAAAATTGAATTGCAGCAGGGTCACGATCGGTGCCGATTGGGGCCCCCCGCTGCAGGGGGTTTATGTTGGGACACTTCGGGGGTCCTGATGGGGACCCCCAGCATAGAGGGGGGTTAATTTTAAGTGCCGCGGCCGGGATTGGGTAATAGTGTGCCGCGGTCCCTTTAAGGAGCCGCGGCAGGGAATTTAAAAGTTTTAAATGCAGCGGGGGGCCTGATCTATGCAGATCGGGGGCCCCCCCTGCAATGTGTTTATATGGGGAAACTTCGGGGGTCCCGATGGGGACCCCCAGCATAGAGGGGGGTTAATTTTAAGTGCCGCGGCCGGGATTGGGTAATAGTGTGCCGCGGTCCCTTTAAGGAGCCGCGGCGGGGAATTTAAAAGTTTTAAATGCAGCGGGGGCCTGATCTATGCAGATCGGGGACCCCCGCTGCAAGGGGTTAATGTGGGGGTGCTGCAGGGGTCCTGATAGAGACCCCTGCAGCATGGGGATGTGTAAAGGGGGCAGGGGGGAGCCTCACACTGCTGTCTCGGGCTGTTCCGAGGCAGCACGTAGAGGCTTTCGGATCCCTTGCGTGGACTTTTTGTCCACGTAGGGATTCTTACGATATGCAAGACTCGTGCATAGATTTAAGGCTACGTAGCTCTCTCGGAGCCTATTCTTGGCCATTTTCTCGCAGTCATATCGCAAAGCAGGCTGCGAGAGATTCGGTTCTCGCAAACAGCAGGAAAACTGCCTTTTGCGAGCACCGAGAGAACTACGAGGGAGAATTTAATAGGGCCCATAATGTCTATTATGCTTAGATGAAGGGTGTATAAGAAAAACCTTCCTTTAGACCATTAGGTACTTGTGCTTTAAGTTTGTAAATCCATTTAGATTCACATTGTAGTCATTTCCTTTGGAGGTTACTGAATCTATGATACAAAATGTAAGTACATTAGGATTGTTGTTATGGCAGTATTTAGCATGTCTTGCTATGGGAGTATCATATTCATTAAGAATAGAATATACATGCACCCCCACTCTGCGACGAAGCTCTCTGCATGTCTTACCTACATACATCTTATTACACAGGCACGTGGCTATATATACCACTGACGGGGGGGGTGTAACTTTACAAGGTTTAACACATTTACAGAATTTGCATCTGCCACATTTGTACATTCCTTTCAATGGTTTTAGCCATGTTTTCACTTTGATTTTCTTGTCTTTATACATACTATGTACAAGCATATCTTTTATGTTGGTGCCTCTCCTATATGTTATGCTTGCCTTTGGAGTTAGTACATCTTTCAGATCTTTATCAACTAGATATCTTGACCATATTGGGAACAAGAAATATTCAATTTATAATTTATTTATTTGTGTTTGTATTTCATACAATCTACTTATTTATGTTTTAAAACAGCAGTTTTTATGAAATATATGTATGTTTCAAAAATATAAGTCTAATAGAAGACATTTGTTTGGTTTCTAATTAAAAAAAAAAACAGTATCCTCTAGGACCCAGGGGAGGAGATGTTACCGGTGCAAGCGGCACCAATGCCCCCGGGTACCCCTGGCCCTCCCACTTTAAGTCTTTAGTACTCTAGTGGCCCCTCTCGGACCCTCCCCTACATCATCTGGCCCCTGCTAGCCATGCCGATCCTCACACAGACCACATCCCCCAGTGATCCCCTTTGGTCCCCACATGCCCCTATGACCTCCCCGGGCCTGAGAGCCCCAGTACTACCCGTTTCCACTTTCTTTTTCTCCATTCCTTGTTTCTCTCTCCTCTTATAATCCCTCCATATTTGTTCTGTTCCCCTTCACTCTGCTCTCCTCCCTCTTCTCTTTTGTCTCTCCCCCATCCCTAACATTTCTTTCTCCCTCTGTCTCCCCCTCTCTCCTTCCCTCCCTTTTCCTGCTCTACACTTCCCTTGCCCCATCTCTCAGTTTTTCTCCTTTTTTCACTCCCCTTCAGCCTACCCTACTCTCTCCCTTCTTTTCTCCCTCCCTCTTAACCCTCCACTCTCTTCCCCATTTTATTCTTTCATTCTTCTCTCCAATTATTTCACGAGCCTTCTTCTCTCTGCCCTCCAATCTTTCCACTTCTCCCTCTTTGCCTCTTTTCTCCCCCACATGTCTCCTCCCCACATTTCCACTCATCTCTCCCCCATTACTCTCTCATCCTTTTTCCTCTTTCTCTTCTCCCTCTTCTCTTATCACCTCACTTTAAATCTTCTCTCTCAACTCTCCTTATCCTTTCTTTACCTTTCATCTCTCTCATCTCTCTCCTCATTCTATATTTTCTCCTTATCTCCCCCTTTTTGTCACTATTTCTTTCCAACTTCCTCCTCTCTCCCTCCTCTTTTATCTCTTCTCCTTCCCCTGCTCTATGTTCCTTTCACCCCTATTTTATTTCACTATCTTCTCTCCCATTTGTCTTTCCATTCCCTTATACCTGTTTATTTCTCTCCCTTTCTCAATATCTCCTTTTTCTTCCCATTTTCTCTTTCCCATTCTTTCACTCTCTTCTCAACCCTCCCCACATATCTGTCATGTCTCTTCTCTCACCTCCACTCTCTCCCTCTATACACATGTCTTCTCACACTCCTTCCCTCTTTTTTCTCACCCTCCCGCCATTCCTTCTCTTATCCCCCCTTTTCTTCCCTTTCCGTCTATTCCTTTGTTTAATCCCATTTTTCCTCTCACCTTCTCTCTTTCACTCTCATCCCACAATCACTTTTTACATCTTTCCCCTATCTCTCTTTCACTCCTTCCATCACAGTACCTGTGTCTATCTTTCCTCACCCCTTCTCTCTCCCTTCCACTTCTCCCTTCTTCTATATTTTCCATCTCTCTCTGCCTCTCTCTTCCCTTTTCTCTCTACTCCTCCCTCTTCTCTCCATTTCCTTCTCTCTTCTCTATCTTCCCTCACTCTCTCTCTCTCCCCCTTCACTCTCCCACTCCTCCCCGTTCTCTCCCCTTTCTCTCCCCCTCTCTCCTCTGCCTCTGTATCTCCCCATCTTCTTACATGCCGAGTCGGAGGAGGTCCTCCGGTCACTAGCTCCCCACTGCTAGGACCAGTGAAGAAGGAAAGTTAGATGTTTCCAGAGCTCAGTATTCTGTATCATGAAGAACCTTCTGACCACATCACTCACTCCACCAGCTTCTCTGTAGGACAAATAATGAACATCTGGTTCTGTCCCTTTTTATCCTTGTAGACCCCTGAGATATTTGTGTTAGTGTTGGAGAACTACTGAAGATGTCAGGTTTTAGTAATACAGAATAACATAGGAATAGAGAGATTTCCAAGGGTTCCTCAACATATGTCTTTAGTTTCTAGGGCCCCCATATATTTTGGATACACCTCAAACCTTTCTTCCAATCCACCTCTCAACTGCCCAACCCACCAGCACTGGCTCTGAATATTTGATGTCATTTTTCCTCCATGCCAACAAAAATAATTTGTATTTGTTACAATTTCCAAACAATGTGCAAGAAACCCCCAAATGTGGACAATCCCCAAACAATCTGTTTAGTTATGATAGCAGAAATATAAATGTAACCCCCCCCCCCCCATCCTAAATAAAATATAAATAGGAGAAGTAGCGCAGCCCAAGAAATAACCCAAGGAGATAACTTACCTGTGGTAGAGTCTCAAGTGTTATCCTGTAGTAGATTGTAATGTTGGGATATAGGAAAAATACATCCCCTGGTGCCGCCCTCTGCTCTTCCTATTGGCTGTCCCACTGTACATCCCCTGGTGCCGCCCTCTGCTCTTCCTATTGGCTCTCTCACTGCACATCACCTGGTGCCGCCCTGTGCTCTTCCTATTGGCTCTCTCAGTGCACATCACCTGGTGCCGCCCTGTGCTCTTCCTATTGGCTGTCCCACTGCACATCACCTGGTGCCGCCCTGTGTTCTTCCTATTGGCTCTCTCACTGTACATCCCCTGGTGCCGCCCTCTGCTCTTCCTATTGGCTGTCCCACTGTACATCCCCTGGTGCCGCCCCCTGATCTTTTAAAAACACAGATTAACACATTAGGTTCATGATCGTGTGCAGTTTTATTTCTTGGTATTTATTTTATTGTCCAACCTTAATATTAACTGTGTAAAGTGAGTACATTGGAAAATACAGATATATACACACAATAACACAAAACAGCGACTCACCAATAGTGGATGCTACAAATAGAAGCGCTCTAATACCTTCCACTGTACATAAATAAGTAGCACCATAGGGCTTTTGATGCCCCTATACATAAAACTATATGACCCCTTACTCTATCTGACTCGCGTTATACACACATATGTGCACAGACAAACCAAGAGTCCGAACTGTAAATACGGTACTACCTGCAAAGACCACCACAGAGGTATCCAAAATAGTCCAGCCAAAGTCCATATATACCGTATATATTAGAGTATAATCTGAGTTTTTCAGCCCTTTTTTTAAGGCTAAAAAGGGCCCCTTCGGCTTATACTCAAGTCACTCTACTCCCCGTGTCTCTCTAACCCCCCCTTGTGTCCCATGTCTCTCTACCCCCCGTGTCTCTTTCCCTCCACCCTCCTCATTCTAACCCCCCCTCTCCCTTCACTTACCTGCTCCGACCTCCGCTCTCCGTCACCCGGTATATGCTAATGATGTGGCGCGCATGTGACGTCACATGTGCGCCACATCAAACCCGGAAGGAGCGGAGGCCGGAGCAGGTAAGTGTGGTGGAGTGGGGGGCAGGGTATTTAGAGGGGTAGTATGAGGGGGGTTTAGAATGAGGAGGGGGTCTTAGAATGAGGGTGGGTTGAGGATGAGGAGGGAGGTTTAGGAGGGGGTTGAGGATGGGGGGGTTGAGGTTGAGGAGGGAGGTTGAGGAGGGGGTTGAGGATGGGGGGTTGAGGTTGAGGAGGGAGGTTTAGGAGGGGGTTGAGGATGGGGGGTTGAGGTTGACGAGGGAGGTTGAGAAGGGGGTTGAGGATGGGGGGTTGAGGTTGAGGAGGGAGGTTGAGGAGGGGGTTTAGGATTAGTAGGGGGGCTGAGGATGAGGAGGGGGCCTGAGGATGAGGAGGGGTTTGAGGAGGGGGTTGAGGAGGGAGGGTGAGGATGAGGAGGGATGATGAGGAGGGAAGATGAGGTGGGGGTTAAGGAGGGGGGTTGAGTTTGAGGAGGGGATTGAGGGTGGGGGGTTGAGGTTGAGGAGGGAGGTTGAGGATGGGGTGGTTGAGGATTGGGGGTAGAGGTTGAGGAGGGAGGTTGAGAAGGGGGTTGAGGATGGGGGGGTTGAGGTTGAGGAGGGGGTTGAGGATGAGGAGGGGGGTTGAGGATGAGGAGGGAGGCTGAGGATGAGGATGGGGCCTGAGGATGAGGAGGGAGGTTGAGAATGGGGAGGTTGAGGATGAGGAGGGAGGATGAGGAGGGGGGTTGAGGTTGAGGAGGGGGTTGAGGATGGGGGGGTTGAGGTTGAGGAGGGAGGTTGAGGATAGGGCGGTTGATGATGGGGGTGTTGAGGAGGGAGGTTGAGGAGGGGGTTGAGGATTAGGAGGGAGGTTGAGGATGAGGAGGGAGGTTGAGGGGGGGGTTAAGGAGGGAGGTTGAGGATGAGGAGGGATGATGAGGAGTGAGATTGAGGATGAGGAGTGGGGTTGAGAATGAGGAGGGGGGGAAGAGACACAGGGAAGGGAGAGGGGGGAAAAGACACAGGGAAGGGAGAGGGGAGAAGAGACACGGGAGAGAGAGGGGGACACAGAAGGCACAAAAGGGACACAGGGGGCAGCACATTTCCCACCCTCGGCTTATACTCGGGTTGGCTTATACTCGAATATATACGGTATCTCTCCGAGGTGTGTGCGGCTTCTTCACAGGACACACTTCCCACCGTGTCCTGAATGCTTATACAAACGAGAAGAAGGATGGGGCAGAGAAAAGCAACATGACCACCTCGTGTGATATGAATAGTGTATGAGATCTAACTCACATTTGATACCCTCAAAGTAATGAGGTATCTTACTGGCTCCAAGTATGTCTCCACAGAAGTACATGTGCTTCCAGGTCCCACTTCTATACTGGAAAGATGTCCCACTGGACTTGATGTCACTCCTGGTCTGGAGACAGTCTCTGCTGTTCCCACTACTGTTATGTAGTGTATGATTGACTCAGTGACTCCATGCCCAGTATCCATCTGGGCTCAATTACAAGCAGCCGGCTACAGGTACCCTATTGTGATTATCACTATTATATAGTAAATAGTGACTTGCCTGTCAAAAATGACGGGGCAATAAAATGTCAAGCCATGGGAATGCTGTTTGACACAGAATGTAAATCGTTTTGGACTGTGAGGACCTTCGGCACTCATTACTAGCCTCTCCTGTTGTGTACTTTTGGTCCTCTGAGAGAGATATATATTTCTATGTATATGTAGCTAAGAAATAATGAATGATTTCTTAAATAAATTACCGTAATATACTTTAATTATTTATAATTGATATATGCAGAGAGCAATAGGTTGAAGAGCTAACAATTTGTTTGTATTTTGCGTCGGCATATAATATACATTGTGAGTGTTAGTGCCCTGCTTATAATGTGTAATGAATGTTCCAAGTGCGCATCTAAATAGACTGCGTCCCCGAGGTAAAGCCGTTGGTTTATTGTGTAAAGCGGCATTGTATAGTCGTAATGTTATTAATGTGTTACGCGTTTCATGAGCATTTTCCGGCTTTTGTAATAGTGTATTTTAAATTAATGTTATTTATTAAAGGCAAGGTTGGGTTAAGCAGACTGCCACCATAAAAGTCTTGCACATACTAGTACAAAACCAAACACATAAAAACATGTAAACTTGTAACGGCTTATCAAACGCGTTTCGTACGTCCTGCGGGCTTCCTCAGTGATATAAAAGCAAATAGAAATAGTGCAAATCACACACATATAATATATAAAAAATAAAAAAAAAGCCTGCTCTTACCTAGTTCCCCGTTCATGCCTTCTTATGAACCCTGTGTATGGACCCAATATCCTCCATCATGGCGTTCCACTGCGTTGTGACGTCACAACGTGGCCATGTGTGTCACCACGTACCACATTGTATTCTCTACACTGGCTTGCAAGGCAATTCCTCACTAGCGCCACCTGGAGGCACCACAGCCTCTCATCTCCTTATTCTTCTTATTCAGATAATGGAAAATAAGGATGAAACACCCCAATACATCCACTTTAAAAATAATAATAAAAAATATTAGAAGTAAAATAGAGCATATATAAGCATATAAACGAGGGCATATATTAATTAGTATCTCAAAAAAAGTTGGCACTTTCCTCCATGCTTACCCCTAAAAGGCTTTATACAATATATAAAAGTATAAACATAAGAGAGCATACAATAAGCATGTGGATATATACATATGCAAAACCGAAAGCAAGAAAGAAGAAAGAAAGAAAAAACCTGTACATACACATATACATATATAAAAATAAATGTAAATAAATATAAATATAAATAAGGAGACCTCAAATGGTCCTAAAATAGCTCTTAAAACTACCATTAGATGTATAGTAGACATGACTAAAAATGAATTATACAATCACACAGAGCTCCTACAAGGCTGATTACATTATGGGATCAGCTAATATCCCATCACGTGGAGTAAACCACATATAAAACCGTAAATAATACATAATCTCTATACACCTGATGGAAATAATAATAACAATCCAATGGTAATCACATATATAATTGTGAGCGTACGGCCCGTTGCTCACGCTTGCGGGCTCGCATAGCGAGCCCGCGGCCCTCGCGCAGCGAGCCGCGGCCCTCAGTTGCTGGAATGGAGCAGCCACCTCCTCCCCACAATGCCCCGCACAGGGCCGCCCAGTCCCCGATTCGGGTTCACCCCCCGCACACTGTGAGTTGTTGCCAGCATGGAGCGCTCGAGCGTCGCTGCGCGTACACGATTTCCCTAGCCAATGCAGGCGCAGCAACGCCAAGTATACGTCACCCCACGTGTGCGTGCCTGAACACTCTGCGCAGTTGCTCTTTCCAGTTCATATTGCGCATGCGCCTTTTGTGCATGCATCTTCACAAGCACGGTGCAAGACAGGAACTGGTAAGTATGACATGGGAAGCATGCTGTCATTATAATGGATGATGATAACAAGCACATATAAAGCAGGGAGCTGGTTGTGTGTGTGTCTTTTCTGCAGTATGTTATTATATGCCATGTGTGATACACAAGGGGTGGTTACACAGCAGGACACATGTTGGGTCTATTAATATAAACGTGTAGAAGAGCACAAGATGCCTCCCTGATCAATCACTTTGTAATTACTCACTGACTTTTTAATTTAAAGTATATCAACATTGTGTTTGTTTATTTTCAGTAAAAATTACACAGATTTACTAAAATATACAGAAAATATTGTGTATTTGTGCATTAAACTATATGTCTGCTCTCTGTATATAGTGTACAGGTCATGGCAGGAACAAAACCATATATATATATATTTAAAAAAAAACACACAGTATATGTATATATATATATATATATATATATATATATAAAAACACACAGTATATGTGTGTGTGTGTATATATATATATATATATATATATATATATAGCGTATATATAGTGTGTGTGTGTGTATATATATATATACTGTGTGTGTATATAGAGTGTGTATACAGTGTGTGTGTGTGTATACAGTGTGTGTGTGTATACAGTGTGTGTGTGTATACAGTGTGTGTGTACAGATATACAGTCAGTGCATACACCTATATGTGCATGTATAACATATATTACACGGTACATTACAGTCAGTCATTGTATATGTGCCTCATCTCCATCTTATTGTGTGTGTGTGTTTATATATATAATGTGTGTGTATATTGTGTGTGTGTGTGTATATGCGTATTGTGTGTGTGTGTGTGTGTGTATATATGTGTATTGTGTGTGTGTGTGTATATGCGTATTGTGTGTGTGTGTGTGTGTATATATGTGTATTGTGTGTGTGTGTGTATATAATGTGTGTGTGTGTATATAATGTGTGTGTGTATATATGTGTGTGTGTGTGTATGTATATAATGTGTGTGTGTGTGTATCACATATATAGTTGTGAGCATGCGAGTCCGCTCGAGCCATTGCTCACGCTTGCGGGCCGCCGAACAAAACAAAAACGAGGCTACAACACACTAAACACGCAAAACACCCCAAGAAACACGCAAAACACCTACGGATATTCCGCTACAGGCGCATACCACACATTACCCGCCATTTTAGAACAATGCGGAAGTACACGAGTACGCTAACGGTTTGGTCTCGCGCACGCACAGTATTACACTGCACACGTTCATCACGCTTACACAGCACCTCCACACCACTAATGCTGCAGCAACATCAACACAGATTGCCAGCTCTTCAACACAATGCTTCAAAATAGGTAAAGTATATTACTTTATTAATCTATTAGTTATTTTATTAGTATACACCAAACAGCATTAGCTCACTTACAATTTCATTGCCGTCATTTTTAATAATTGTCATAAATCATATAAATAATAAACTATAATATATATATATATATATATATATATATATATATATATATATATATATATACACACATAAACGTATATATATGAAAGAAATGCTAGCCTGGTCATACTCCTCAATATAAAACCTCAATATATCCTTATAAGTCAATATATCTCCATAGAGACAAAAACATGTAAAGTCCCAATAAGAGCTGGGTATTAAACCAATTGAAACATTTTTGAGAACCGAGCTTAGTATTAAGGGCGACTACCTCAAAATATGTAAATATAGAAATAAAGAACCACATTAATTTCAAGCCCGCAACTCGATCGCAGTTGGCCGAATGTCTGCGGGCTCCAGTTCGTCTCCTGTTGCGATGCTATTCAATTGAGCAAGGGCGCGAGTTATGTCCCGAAGCCCCAAGCCCGTAAATCCATCCTGTGGCAGCAAACTGTTATGGGGCTGGCCGCGATGCGATCGTCCATTACGATCCAATTGCGGTATAACGTAGTGCGACACAGGCCTCTCAGCCAATAGAAGTGTTGTATTTTCTTTCGAAGTAACCCGCAGGTCTCGGAGACAAATGTTTTTGAGAGTGAGAGAGAGAGCAGGAGCTATTTCAGAGTAGTAATTTGTTTGTTCTTTTATCTTCTACTATTTCATATTTTACACTTAATCCTTCATTACACATATTTACAGATTACACTTATTTACAGATTACACTTATTTACAGATTACACATATTTACAGATTACACTTATTTACAGATTACACATATTTACAGATTACACATATTTACAGATTACACATAATTTAAAGACCACACATCGAGACATATAGAGTTAGGTCACTCCATACACACACCCCACACCCCATCCCCCAACAGTTATTAAATACACATAATACACAAAAATATATATTAAGTTACACTTATTTTTATTTATGGTTCTATTATTTTTGGGATTGAGATGGAGGGAGTAGAGAGGAGTGGAGAGGTGGGTAGGAAGAGACGAGGTGAGGAGGAGAGAGAGGAGAGAGAGGTGGACATGGGGAGTAGTGGTGGTGAGGAGGAGAGGAATGGTGGGGAGGAGGAGGTAGGGGAGGAGGCAGAGGAAGAGCAGGAGGATGGGAGTGTAGAGGAGGAGGTGGGTGGTGGCAGGGTGGCCCTAGCACCAGGCATATTTAAGAGAGGGACAGAGGCGAAGGGGCCTGATCCTATGGGGGATGGTAGTTCGGGGAAAGGACAGGCCTCAGGGACAGGTCAGGGAGGCAAGGGTCCCCATCCACAGTCAACAGGACAAGAGGCTAAGGGAAAGCACAGGGCTCACAATTATTCACACCGGGAAAATGTGGTCCTCCTCGATGCTATCCGTGGCAGTCCCGTGATTCTTGCAGGGGGAGGGAAGTTAGACCAGGGCCTAGGGCTCAGGCATGGAAGGAGGTAGCAGCTAAGGTGGCAGGAGGAAGGCACAGTGCCAAGGGATGTGATGTGAGGAGGATGATGGCTAAGGAGGACAAGAACCAGACTGTGACCTACAATGAGTTGGAGAGGGTCGCCAGGGACCTTTTGAGACAGGTGCTCACCACTGGAACTTCAGGCCTGTTGGCACTGCAGGACCTAGCCTCCATATCAAGTGAATATCACATCCACCAACATGCCACCACATGTACATCACACACGCTACACATGTACACGATGACCAACAAGGACAATGACATGTCAGGTCCATGGAATTAACAAGGGATAGATGGATGCGTCATTAATTCCATGAAGTTGACAAATCACTGTCATTCCTGGGCATCACCACAGTAATCAACCAATAGAGAGTCCGTGTATTGGTGAGCCCACTGCAGCCTACGCAGTTACAGACTGCAGCTGGAATAAAGATAGCATTAGGAGACAAGAACGATCAAGACCAAGAGCCAAAGAATAGATCACATCTAGCAAATGATGGCTAATCTGAGGTGCAATTAGGAGAATCACTCAGGTTCAAGCCTAGATGTCAGATAGTTAGGAATGCACACATAACAATATATTATTAATACTAATGACATATACCCCTCTTTTCTATCATTCAGCATCAAGGAAGTCTGGGTCCAGTGGCAAGCCAGAGGAGGGTGTTTCGGCTCCATCGGGACAGGAAGTGGAGGAGCAAGCCCACGCCCAGCAGGAACCGGCACAGGGGGATGAGGAAGGAAGAGGACCCGAGGGACCTGGCTCGGAGGAGGGGGATGTCATATGGCTGGTGGGGTCACCAACAAGACCACCCCACTATCCCCCTCCTTCAAGACTGAGCATAATCGCCAAAGACCTCCTACTGGAGCGATGATGCAAGCAGCCAGCCATCACCTACCCCCCCCCCCACACAGCATTGCACTTGACTGGCTGCCACCACCACCACCGGGCCCACCCACACCACCACCAGTTTTGCCCCATGCTCCAGCCGGGCCCCAGACCCTCCCCGCCACCTCCTCACCTGGCCCCGCCCGACGCGTCTCCATCACTCACATCAGGCTAGGCTGATACTGGCCCTCATGCGACAGCAGGTGGAGTTGCTTCGGGAAATCCAGGCCAGCATCTCCGCCAATCATGCGGAGGTAATGCGCCTCCTAGCAAGGCTCAATAGGGAGGAGAGGAGGAATCATCTGAGGACTGAATTCTACCTGCCTGTGATGTTTAGGATTAGCGCATTCCAGTGAGTTACCACAGAGGTAATGTGAGGCGATCTGGTCCCAAGCCCCGCCTCCTCCATCCCGGAGGCATTCCCTGGTCACCCACAGCCCGGCCCCTGCTCTCCTTCCACCATGCCTCCACCAATGCAGGTGCCACTGCCTCCTGGGGGGTTGAATCCCCCTGCCCGGCCACACGGGATTAGGGCCCTGTGCCTAGGAGGACATAGCTCTACTCAGTGACAATCTATTGGTCACAATGTTAACCTAATCTAGCCTGGCTACAGAGTTTTGGATCTTGGCCTATGTGATGGTGATATTTTCTTTGCAGATGGCTACCTCCCATCACATGGTCCATAATCCTCTACTCTGTGGATACGTAGGCTTCTGTTGAACATGTCACCAATTGATGGTCACTGAGGAATGCTGTTGAGAAGAGATCTTGCAGTCCCTATGATTTTTAAGGCCTTATTTTGTAGGTTTTCTTTTTTTTTCTTTTTTTTTAGGTACAATTCAGGTCCATGAAGGCATGTCCTGTATCTGCAAGCATTGTGGAGGAAATGTATGAGGTGTAAGGTCTTCACAGTGCCTCTCAGGTAGACATTCCTTCAATGATAGATTCCCCTCCCCCTTAACAAGTAGCGCTCACAATATGAAAGCTTTCATATAGCCAGACATGATTGTGGTTAGCTGAAATGTAGACTAATACCACTATGGCGGTGGATTTGCAGGGTCTCACAATGGCATGTTAATGACAGCCAGCATTATTATATGCACTAGTGACGCATGTGATCCTGACCTAAATATCAGTCTGAGAACAGATTCTTGGGTCTGATGTAAGGGACATTCAATCAGGCTGCTGACCTTTGTATCTTTTCCATATTAATGTCTATTTTCCCATACTGCTGATTATCCAGAGAACTAGCTTATAGTTAGTAATGCTTGCAGATGGGAATCAGGTGAGTTGCTATATTGGTACAGTATTTAGCTCTGTATAGTACATGCATTGTGATTAGTATTTTTTATCCTCCTCCGCCTTTTTTTTGTTTTTTGTCCGTTTTTTTTTTGTCACCACACTGTATGTGTGAAGCTGGATTGGATCACACAGTCCAGAGGTTGAATCATCTGTTTCATTGAGGAGATCCAGACAAGTTGTAAGTGCTAATGGTTTCTTCAATTAAATGGGGTGATTTCTGATGCTCCTTTTTCTCATCAGATTCCGGTTTCAGTGGTGTAGTGACCACATGTGACCTTGGTAGGTGCTATGCATCATGCTTTTTCTATACTATCACATTACCTACTGTAGGTATCACCAAGCCTCTTGCTTTCCAGGGATCAGCTCACACCACACCCATGATATTTATGCACAGTCTAGTCCATTTCTGATTATGCTCTGTGTATGAAATAAAGCTTTGTTATACCTTTCTAATTGTGTCAGTGTGTTTTCAATGGTTGGGGTTATGGGACATCCACATACATCACCTTAGTGTCACATTCTAATATATGTAAACTAATGAGCCCTAGTTACCATGCAATAGATCAATAGATACTGTATAACAATTATATTAGTATTAGATATGATATAATAATATATATCTTATATAATAATAATAATAATAAAGAGTTAATACACATGCAGGGTCCAATTAGTGAGGGCCTGATAGGAATATGACAGGTGATACTGTAGTGGGTTGCCAGCTCTTTCTCTAGTGGCCTGTGATTTGTTTGACCTCTCTGCTATCACCTGCCCAGCTACACTGGCATGGTATAGCTCACAGATACATTCATTCAGGTACACAAGCTCCTTCACCACCACCATTTAGCAATCCACAAGGGGACCAGGGGAACATTCACCACACTAATAGAGATGTCGCGAATAGTTCGCCGGCGGACTGTTCCCGGTGAACATAGCGAACATATGCAATATTCGACCCGCCCCCAATACTTGATCATTGAGCAAACTTTGACCCTGCATGTCACAGTCAGCAGACACATTCCAGCCAATCAGCAGCATACACTCCCTTCCAGAGCCTTCTAACTCATGGACAGCAGCCATTTTGGAATCATAACTAACTTGCAGTCTTACTGAGAGGAGGGAGAGTGTAGGTGATGCTGATTGAATAGGGAAATCAATAGCTAGGCAAGTTTATTCAGTGTCCAGTGCAGTGCTGAATTACTCATCAGATCTCTGCTGTAAACACAGCACCCCAAAAAGCCCTTTTTAGGGCTATAACATCATTTTTTTTTGTTTATTTTTTTCTGTGTAATCTAACTTCATTTGCCTGTCTCCCTGCTAGCCCCTGCTAGCAAGTGTGTGTGTCAGGCTCACAGCTTATACTGTGTGTGCACAGTGCAACCAATACAATCTAGTTTACTAGTTGTCTACTTTAAAAAAAATAAAACTTTTATTTTGTTAAATCTTAGTTCATTTGCCTGACCGGTAGCCAGTATGTGTGTCAGGCTTACAAGTACTGTGCCAAGTTCAACCAATCCAATTTATTTGGGGTACCAGTAGTCTACATTTAAAAAAACAATAATTTTATTTTCTTAAATCTAAGTTTATTTGCCTGACCGCCAATCTAAGTTCATTTGCCTGACCGCTAGCCAGTGTGTGTGTCAGGCTTATAAGTACTGTGCCAAGTTCAACCAATCCAATCTAGTTGGGGTACCAGCAGTCCACATTTAAAAAAACAATAATTTTATTTTCTTAAATCTAAGTTTATTTGCCTGACCGCAAATCTAAGTTCATTTGCCTGACCTCCAATCTAAGTTCATTTACCTGACCGCTAGCCAGTGTGTGTGTGTCAGGCTTACAAGTACTGTGCCAGAGAGCATGTTGTGTGCATGCTTGAGCTCCAAACAAAAGGCTTTTTAGGGTCTTAGTTCCTCAAATACAAGTTTTATTTTAACACCTTTCTGTTTATAAGCACTTTGTGCACAGTGTTGTTAATTTTTGGGAGTTTTTGTGGTATTTTTCTTAGTTTAATTTAAGTTTTAGTTTTCTGGGAGCCAGGCTCAGCCCTCTATCCCAGGAGAGTGAGCTGTCTCCTGGATACTTTGCCACACCCCTCCCTTAGCACTACACCTTCACTCCTGGAGCTTTGTTACTTTGACTTTTTTTCTTTTAAAAAGTTTATTAGGTTTTGTTGAAGTTTTGTTTGTTTGGTGTTGGGTTTTATGTTTTGGGGGAGAGAAGACAAGTAACATCTTTGTAGGCAGTGGGGGGGAAAACAATTAGAATTTTTGTTGAAAAGGCTTTTTTTTTTTTTTAAACATCTGACACAGAGACACAGAGGGGTTAAAAAGCCTCTGTGTTCTCTGTGTTGTTGCAATTAGATACCTTGCAACAGGCCATTAACCCTTCCACTGCCAAGCATCATCTCTCTCTCTCCCTTAGTTTTGTCTTTTTGTTTCCTTTTCCCACTTTTATATAAAAAAAAAAAAAGCAAACAGTAAAAAATCATAAAACACAAAATAAAAATAAATAAAACAAATAAACTAAAAAAAAAAAGGGTCTAAACATGAGGGATAAGACCACTAAGAAGCCTCAGGGGTCAAAAGGGGGAATAATGGCTCCTGAAAATCCTAGCTGCAGCACTGCACAGCATAGGCCCCAGGCAGATAAGGCAGCCCCAGCTCCTGGTGGTTCTGCCAGCAGACCTACCCCTGTGGCTAATACCTGGTCACAGGTGGTTTCTGCTGGCCCCAGTAATACCACCGCTGGGGCTGAGGGGCAGATCACTAGGAAGCATGGGGTTAAATGTCAGATGTCTGGGGTCTACAGCATTGATATCTATCTGCGTGCTGCAGCTAACGTCATCAGCCCCTTTGTTATAGTAGCAGCCAGCAAAATGTACGGGAAAGCAGTTTTCTTTACCCGTACGCTGGCTGCTGCTCACATTCTTGTACAGAGAGGCATCACAGTGGGGGGATTATATGTCCCAATAGAACCCCTGGAAGGGTTGGGCACAAAAGTAACACTCTCTAATGTGCCCCCCTTCCTACCAGACTCCTTCTGCGCCCCCACCTGCTAACCCTAGGGGAAGTAAAAACACCATTTATTAAAATTCCCCTGGGGTGCAGAGAGAGAGCACTTCGTCATGTGTTCTCTTTCAAGAGGCAGGGCGCAGAAAACATAGAGGGGTCTTTTGGGGTTCCATTTGAGGGGGTGCTGTACAGGATTTTTTACAGCACTACGGAGGTGCAGTGCTATCATTGCAAGGGGTTGGGGCATACACGTAGGAATTGTCCTAATGTAAAGCATCATGCCCCAGCCCCAGCAAATGGCACCTCCGTCAGTACGGCCCCCATCCCCGCTGAGCCCATAACAGCGGGGACCTCAAGGGTCATAGCCCCCCCACAGAGCTCAGGCAAGGAGGCCATTCCTCAAGCCACCACCACGGCCTCCAAACCCCCTTCTTCCCCAAAAAAGCCATCTGTGTCTGTGGTCTCCAGCAAGACTGCAGACACGGGGAAAAAGGGGAAGAATGTCACCGGTCCTCCCAGTGTCACAGCTGCATCTCCCAAGTCCCAATCTGCCCCCATCATAATTACATCAGTTAGTGTGGGGGCACAGTGTAAGCAGAGGGATAATAAGCCCTCTGCAGGGGAGGCAGCTAGTGGCAGCTCCTCTTCCAGGAGTGACGTCCCCAGGAAGAGGAAGCATAAAACCAACAGGGAGGTTGCTGATAAGTGGGAAGTGCTCTATAGTGGAGCACCTCCCTCTAAAAGCAAGAAGAGGAACAAAACATCTCCTCCTCATCCGGTGACATTGTCTGGCCCGGTTATTAAGCTCAGCCAGCCGGTGCCAGACCACACATCTCTCTCTCCAGACCCTATAGGGGTTAATGTGGAAAAGGGTCTGGAGGAAAAGCAGGGGCAAGAGGGTCTCCCAAGTGAGGCAGGGGTAGACAAGAAAGATCAGGTTCTGCCTCTGGCCTTTGAGGGGGGTCCCAACAAAGCCCCTGCTGAATGGGTAGTCAGTGTCCCTGAGGTGCTGAGCTTCAAGGGCACCAGTCAGTCTCCTCCTCCAGTGTCACTCTCTAGTGACGTACCTCGGGCTTTGTTAGAGCCCCAGGCCGAGTCACTACTGGAGGGGGGGAATAAAGGCATGACCGCCATTCAGGACCCCATGGATTTGTCTGTCAGGGGGGATGTGGCACAAGGGGAAGTGGAAATGGGGGGAGGGTGATAAAACAGGTTTTCCTGTTAACATCATGGGAGAGCCTGTCTACCCTCCTCAGCCGTCCACTGACCCTAACATCGGTGCCATCCAAGCTGAGCAAGCAGCGGTGGAACTGGCAGAGGAGGCATATAAAGCCTCCAAGGCTTCCATTAAGGAAGCCATGCCAGCCACTGCTGTCCAGCCAGCTACCCCTGAATGCACTCCTGAAGCTACAGGGGTGCAGCAGCAATCCAAGGGTCCATTATTTACCTTGAAGGGTGCTAAAGGGACTCCTTCTGTATCATCTAAGAGGGGGTCCCTGAGAATAAAGCTGAGGAAACTGACTCCAGCCGGGGAGGATGGAGTAAAAGCCCTTAGCCAAGAGGAGCCCAGGGGTGACCCACTAGAAGGAACATCAGATTCTGGGTGGGTTATCCCTGTCAAGGAAATAGATCTATTCCTTGAGAGCACCCTTCATGGACAAAATAAAAGGAAGGTGCGGCTGGCCTTGGAGAGGTGGAAGAATATGTCGTTTATTCTCCACTCTCTCCAGCAATATCTAGTGGTCAGCACTAGGGCCAAGAATTCTGGGACTGCGGAGCATCTCCGCGTCCGGAAATTCTATAAAATGTGCGTGTCCTATCAGCAGTCTCAAGGGTCTGAGGAACGCACAATTCCTGACACGCAGTAATGGCTTTGCACATCAGCACGCTAAATACCAATGGCTGTCAAGACAGTTTCCGCAGGTTCCAGGTACTCTCCTATTTATATCAGGGAGGGTACTCTGTGAGCTTCCTGCAGGAAACTCACACCACTCCAGAGGCTGAGGCCTCGTGGCAACTGGAGTGGAGAGGCAGGGTCTTCTTCAGCCACTTCACATCGGCGTCATGTGGAGTGGTGACCCTGTTCTCAGAGTCTTTTCAGCCAGAGCTGCTGCTTGTGAAAGCTGTTATCCCAGGCCGTCTAATCCACCTCCGGGTCCGAGAGCAGGGTAGCATCATTAACCTAGTTAATATATATGCCCCTGCTGGAGGGCTCGAGAGAGTGAGGTTCCTCGCCAGACTGTCCCAGTTTTTGGAGACGGTTGACGCAGATGAGTGTTTGGTACTCGGGGGTGATTTCAACTGCACCCTCGACGCTCTGGACCGGAATAGTCCAGAGCCGTACCCGCCTTCTGCGTCAGCGCTGCGGGAGATCATCGCCCGCTTCTCCCTGGAGGACATCTGGCGAGAGCAGAACCCAGGGGCATCAGACGGTTTCACCTACGTCAGGGTGAGAGCCGGTCTGGTGTCCCACTCCCGGATCGACAGACTATATATATCTAGTCACTATATGTCACGAGTCGGTTCTTGTGCCATTAGGCTGGCTCCGTTCACAGACCACAACTGTGTGTCTGTGACAGTGGCGCTAACGCCAACAGCGCCACGAGCCGCCTATTGGCACTTCAACAATGCTTTGTTGAAGGACCAGGGGCTCGTGACATTGATCCGGGAGTTTTGGACGGACTGGAGGGGTTGCAAGGGGGACTTTGCCACGTTAAAACTGTGGTGGGACGTGGGCAAGGTTCATTTGCGACTTCTGTGTCAGGAATATACCAAGGGTGCGAGTGGGCAGCGCGAAGCTGAGTTGGAGTCACTCCGGGGGGAGGTACTCCATCTGGAGCAGAGGCTGTTCACTTGTAGGGACCAATCCCTGCAGAGCGAGTATGTAGAGAGGAAGGGTGTCCTCTGTGACCTGGAACGACACCAGGCCAAGGGGGCATACGTGCGCAGCCGCTTAGGTTTTCTCAAAGATCTAGACCGCGGCTCGCGCCTCTTCTACTCACTGGAGAAAAAGGGGGGTAACAGTAGGCACATCACCTGTCTTCTAGATGAAGACGGTGCCCCCCTTACAGATCCTGAGAGTATCCGGGATAGAGCCCGGAACTTTTATAAAGATCTTTACTCTCCGGATCCCATTTCTCCAGACGCCTGCAGGGTGCTATGGGAGGGGCTCCCCACAGTCAGTGAGGGTGTAGGAGAGCGGCTTGATATACCACTATCTTTTCAAGAGCTCTCTGAAGCCCTCTGTGCCATGTCCTGTGAGAAGTCTCCAGGACTGGACGGACTGACTGTAGAGTTTTTCCAATTTTTCTGGGAGACTCTGGGACCTGATTTCCATCTGGTCCTTGGGGAAGCCCTGGAGACCGGGGAGATGCCCCTGTCTTGTCGCAGGGCAGTACTTGCCCTGCTGCCCAAAAAGGGGGATCTCCGGCTTATTATGAACTGGCGACCGGTCTCTCTGCTCAGCACGGACTACAAGATTGTAGCTAAAGCCATCTCGCTTAGACTTGGGTCTGTGCTGGCAGAATTGGTTCACCCTGACCAGTCCTATGCGATCCCGGGCCGGACTATCTTTGATAGTATCTTTCTGGTCCGGGATCTATTGCATTATTCTCGCAGGACTGGTCTGTCACTCGCCTTTCTCTCTTTAGATCAAGAGAAGGCGTTTGACAGGGTGGACCATGGTTACCTCATAGCCACTCTGCAAGCGTACGGCTTTGGCCCACAGTTTGTGGGCTTTATAAGAACGCTGTACGCCTCTGCAGAGTGTTTACTTAAAATCAATTGGTCCCTAACAGCACCTTTGGTATTTGGACGAGGGGTGCGTCAAGGATGTCCCTTGTCTGGAAAGTTATATGCACTGGCCATTGAGCCTTTCCTCTGCCTACTGAGGAAAAGGCTCACAGGGCTGGTGCTAAAAGATCCAGACATGCGGATTGTCCTTTCAGCTTATGCTGACGATGTGCTCCTCGTGGCCCAGGATCCAGTTGATCTTGAGCTGGCAAAACAGTGCCAGGAGGTATATTCAGCTGCCTCCTCCGCTCAGATCAACTGGTCCAAATGCACAGGCCTTTTAGAGGGTTATTTACAGGTAGACTCTTTGCCTCCCACGTTTCGTGACATCACGTGGGAGGCAGATGTCATTAAATATCTGGGGGTCTACCTGTCCGCTGCGGACGCTTCCGTCCCAGACAACTGGAGGGAGTTAGAGGGCAGTGTCCTCTCTCGTCTGGGACGATGGAGGGGTCTAGCAAAAATGCTTTCCCTTAGGGGGCGGACTCTAGTGGTGAATCAGCTGGTGGCTTCTCAGATCTGGCACCGGCTGATTTGTCTGAGTCCGACCCCCGAGTTTGTCACCAATATCCAGAGGAATTTGTTAGATTTCCTCTGGATGGGAAGGCATTGGGTCTCTGCAGGGGTGGCAAGTCTGCCTTTGGTGGAGGGTGGACAGGGAGTAGTTTGTGTGTGCTCCCAGTTGTCCACCTTCCGCCTTCAGTACCTGCAGAGATACCTATATGCAGATCCCTCTCCGCAGTGGTGCGCACTGGCATCCAGCTTTTATCGCCAGTTGCGCAACCTGGGGTATGACCGGCAATTATTTCTGATCAGGCCCGAGGGGTTTGGGAGAGACCTCTCTGTGTTGCCGGCATACTACCAGGAAACCCTCAAGGCCTGGAGCATGGTCTCCGTGACCAGGCAGGGCGTGCTTTTGGGGGATGAAATATTCACAGAGCCCCTGCTATTTAATGCAGCAGTGGGGGCTCCAATGTTACAGTCCCCCAGTATCATCCACCGCCTTAGTCATGCACGGATGACCCGAGTCGGGGATCTCCTGGAATACGGGCGTTCTGATTGGGTGTCACCCCAGGAGCTTGCGCTCCGTTTGGGATATATGACGCCCAAAGTCTCAGGGCGCTTGCTCCAGGAGATTAGAGATGCCATCTCCCCCGACTCGCGCACCTTCCTTCGCGGGGCTTTGCAGGCCGGAGTGCCACATGCACCTTTCAACACCCCTTCTCCGGCTGTTTGCATTGGACACAAGCCCCGTGTTTCCCCTCAGGCTCCTCCTGTCCCCAACCTCTCGAGGTTGAGGGACATACCCTCGGCATGCTTTCGCGGCATGCCGAGGAAGAGCTTATATTCTCTCGTGCTCCATACAGTGCACTTCCTTGCCCTCGTGACCCGTCCCGATACCATCTGGAGGCGGGTCCTACCAGCTGACGAGGGCAAGAGGCCCCGGTGGAGGGAACTTTATTCTGATTTAGTTCCACGACCCACCGGGGACTTGAGTTGGAGAGTGCTCCATGGTGCACTGAGCACGGGAGAGTACTTAGCTAAATTCACGGACTCTCCCTCCACTTGTCCATTCTGTGGCAAGGGAGAGTCCGTGTATCATGTTTATTTTAGTTGTGCCAGACTGCAGCCCCTCTTGTCACTCTTGAGGGGCCTCCTCCTGCAGTTCTGGCTGCATTTCTCCCCTCACATTTTTATTTTTGGGCGCCCAGTGTCCCGGGGCAATAAGGCCAGGGACCTCCTTGTCAACCTGCTCCTGGCATTAGCCAAGTTGGCTATATATAAGTCCAGGAAGCAGTGTTTGATAGGGGGGGTTCCCTTGTCACCTGAGGCCATGTTCCGGGTGCTGGTGCGCTCCCGTATCCGGGCAGAGTACCACCTGGCTTTGTCTACTGGGGGAATGGATGAGTTTGTCTCCCAGTGGGCTGTAGATGGTGTGCTCTGCTCGGTATCCCCCCATCCGGTTTCTTTTTCTTTCAACCTCCTAATATGATTTTTATTTAGTTTACAGAAAATGTTTTCTCATAATTTTAAAATACACTGTGCCAAGTTCAACCAATCCAATCTAGTTGGGGTACCAGCAGTCCACATTTAAAAAAACAATAATTTTATTTTCTTAAATCTAAGTTTATTTGCCTGACCGCAAATCTAAGTTCATTTGCCTGACCTCCAATCTAAGTTCATTTACCTGACCGCTAGCCAGTGTGTGTGTGTCAGGCTTACAAGTACTGTGCCAGAGAGCATGTTGTGTGCATGCTTGAGCTCCAAACAAAAGGCTTTTTAGGGTCTTAGTCCCTCAAATACAAGTTTTATTTTAACACCTTTCTGTTTATAAGCACTTTGTGCACAGTGTTGTTAATTTTTGGGAGTTTTTGTGGTATTTTTCTTAGTTTAATTTAAGTTTTAGTTTTCTGGGAGCCAGGCTCAGCCCTCTATCCCAGGAGAGTGAGCTGTCTCCTGGATACTTTGCCACACCCCTCCCTTAGCACTACACCTTCACTCCTGGAGCTTTGTTACTTTGACTTTTTTTCTTTTAAAAAGTTTATTAGGTTTTGTTGAAGTTTTGTTTGTTTGGTGTTGGGTTTTATGTTTTGGGGGAGAGAAGACAAGTAACATCTTTGTAGGCAGTGGGGGGGAAAACAATTAGAATTTTTGTTGAAAAGGCTTTTTTTTTTTTTTAAACATCTGACACAGAGACACAGAGGGGTTAAAAAGCCTCTGTGTTCTCTGTGTTGTTGCAATTAGATACCTTGCAACAGGCCATTAACCCTTCCACTGCCAAGCATCATCTCTCTCTCTCCCTTAGTTTTGTCTTTTTGTTTCCTTTTCCCACTTTTATATAAAAAAAAAAAAAAGCAAACAGTAAAAAATCATAAAACACAAAATAAAAATAAATAAAACAAATAAACTAAAAAAAAAAGGGTCTAAACATGAGGGATAAGACCACTAAGAAGCCTCAGGGGTCAAAAGGGGGAATAATGGCTCCTGAAAATCCTAGCTGCAGCACTGCACAGCATAGGCCCCAGGCAGATAAGGCAGCCCCAGCTCCTGGTGGTTCTGCCAGCAGACCTACCCCTGTGGCTAATACCTGGTCACAGGTGGTTTCTGCTGGCCCCAGTAATACCACCGCTGGGGCTGAGGGGCAGATCACTAGGAAGCATGGGGTTAAATGTCAGATGTCTGGGGTCTACAGCATTGATATCTATCTGCGTGCTGCAGCTAACGTCATCAGCCCCTTTGTTATAGTAGCAGCCAGCAAAATGTACGGGAAAGCAGTTTTCTTTACCCGTACGCTGGCTGCTGCTCACATTCTTGTACAGAGAGGCATCACAGTGGGGGGATTATATGTCCCAATAGAACCCCTGGAAGGGTTGGGCACAAAAGTAACACTCTCTAATGTGCCCCCCTTCCTACCAGACTCCTTCCTGCGCCCCCACCTGCTAACCCTAGGGGAAGTAAAAACACCATTTATTAAAATTCCCCTGGGGTGCAGAGAGAGAGCACTTCGTCATGTGCTCTCTTTCAAGAGGCAGGGCGCAGAAAACATAGAGGGGTCTTTTGGGGTTCCATTTGAGGGGGTGCTGTACAGGATTTTTTACAGCACTACGGAGGTGCAGTGCTATCATTGCAAGGGGTTGGGGCATACACGTAGGAATTGTCCTAATGTAAAGCATCATGCCCCAGCCCCAGCAAATGGCACCTCCGTCAGTACGGCCCCCATCCCCGCTGAGCCCATAACAGCGGGGACCTCAAGGGTCATAGCCCCCCCACAGAGCTCAGGCAAGGAGGCCATTCCTCAAGCCACCACCACGGCCTCCAAACCCCCTTCTTCCCCAAAAAAGCCATCTGTGTCTGTGGTCTCCAGCAAGACTGCAGACACGGGGAAAAAGGGGAAGAATGTCACCGGTCCTCCCAGTGTCACAGCTGCATCTCCCAAGTCCCAATCTGCCCCCATCATAATTACATCAGTTAGTGTGGGGGCACAGTGTAAGCAGAGGGATAATAAGCCCTCTGCAGGGGAGGCAGCTAGTGGCAGCTCCTCTTCCAGGAGTGACGTCCCCAGGAAGAGGAAGCATAAAACCAACAGGGAGGTTGCTGATAAGTGGGAAGTGCTCTATAGTGGAGCACCTCCCTCTAAAAGCAAGAAGAGGAACAAAACATCTCCTCCTCATCCGGTGACATTGTCTGGCCCGGTTATTAAGCTCAGCCAGCCGGTGCCAGACCACACATCTCTCTCTCCAGACCCTATAGGGGTTAATGTGGAAAAGGGTCTGGAGGAAAAGCAGGGGCAAGAGGGTCTCCCAAGTGAGGCAGGGGTAGACAAGAAAGATCAGGTTCTGCCTCTGGCCTTTGAGGGGGGTCCCAACAAAGCCCCTGCTGAATGGGTAGTCAGTGTCCCTGAGGTGCTGAGCTTCAAGGGCACCAGTCAGTCTCCTCCTCCAGTGTCACTCTCTAGTGACGTACCTCGGGCTTTGTTAGAGCCCCAGGCCGAGTCACTACTGGAGGGGGGGAATAAAGGCATGACCGCCATTCAGGACCCCATGGATTTGTCTGTCAGGGGGGATGTGGCACAAGGGGAAGTGGAAATGGGGGAGGGTGATAAAACAGGTTTTCCTGTTAACATCATGGGAGAGCCTGTCTACCCTCCTCAGCCGTCCACTGACCCTAACATCGGTGCCATCCAAGCTGAGCAAGCAGCGGTGGAACTGGCAGAGGAGGCATATAAAGCCTCCAAGGCTTCCATTAAGGAAGCCATGCCAGCCACTGCTGTCCAGCCAGCTACCCCTGAATGCACTCCTGAAGCTACAGGGGTGCAGCAGCAATCCAAGGGTCCATTATTTACCTTGAAGGGTGCTAAAGGGACTCCTTCTGTATCATCTAAGAGGGGGTCCCTGAGAATAAAGCTGAGGAAACTGACTCCAGCCGGGGAGGATGGAGTAAAAGCCCTTAGCCAAGAGGAGCCCAGGGGTGACCCACTAGAAGGAACATCAGATTCTGGGTGGGTTATCCCTGTCAAGGAAATAGATCTATTCCTTGAGAGCACCCTTCATGGACAAAATAAAAGGAAGGTGCGGCTGGCCTTGGAGAGGTGGAAGAATATGTCGTTTATTCTCCACTCTCTCCAGCAATATCTAGTGGTCAGCACTAGGGCCAAGAATTCTGGGACTGCGGAGCATCTCCGCGTCCGGAAATTCTATAAAATGTGCGTGTCCTATCAGCAGTCTCAAGGGTCTGAGGAACGCACAATTCCTGACACGCAGTAATGGCTTTGCACATCAGCACGCTAAATACCAATGGCTGTCAAGACAGTTTCCGCAGGTTCCAGGTACTCTCCTATTTATATCAGGGAGGGTACTCTGTGAGCTTCCTGCAGGAAACTCACACCACTCCAGAGGCTGAGGCCTCGTGGCAACTGGAGTGGAGAGGCAGGGTCTTCTTCAGCCACTTCACATCGGCGTCATGTGGAGTGGTGACCCTGTTCTCAGAGTCTTTTCAGCCAGAGCTGCTGCTTGTGAAAGCTGTTATCCCAGGCCGTCTAATCCACCTCCGGGTCCGAGAGCAGGGTAGCATCATTAACCTAGTTAATATATATGCCCCTGCTGGAGGGCTCGAGAGAGTGAGGTTCCTCGCCAGACTGTCCCAGTTTTTGGAGACGGTTGACGCAGATGAGTGTTTGGTACTCGGGGGTGATTTCAACTGCACCCTCGACGCTCTGGACCGGAATAGTCCAGAGCCGTACCCGCCTTCTGCGTCAGCGCTGCGGGAGATCATCGCCCGCTTCTCCCTGGAGGACATCTGGCGAGAGCAGAACCCAGGGGCATCAGACGGTTTCACCTACGTCAGGGTGAGAGCCGGTCTGGTGTCCCACTCCCGGATCGACAGACTATATATATCTAGTCACTATATGTCACGAGTCGGTTCTTGTGCCATTAGGCTGGCTCCGTTCACAGACCACAACTGTGTGTCTGTGACAGTGGCGCTAACGCCAACAGCGCCACGAGCCGCCTATTGGCACTTCAACAATGCTTTGTTGAAGGACCAGGGGCTCGTGACATTGATCCGGGAGTTTTGGACGGACTGGAGGGGTTGCAAGGGGGACTTTGCCACGTTAAAACTGTGGTGGGACGTGGGCAAGGTTCATTTGCGACTTCTGTGTCAGGAATATACCAAGGGTGCGAGTGGGCAGCGCGAAGCTGAGTTGGAGTCACTCCGGGGGGAGGTACTCCATCTGGAGCAGAGGCTGTTCACTTGTAGGGACCAATCCCTGCAGAGCGAGTATGTAGAGAGGAAGGGTGTCCTCTGTGACCTGGAACGACACCAGGCCAAGGGGGCATACGTGCGCAGCCGCTTAGGTTTTCTCAAAGATCTAGACCGCGGCTCGCGCCTCTTCTACTCACTGGAGAAAAAGGGGGGTAACAGTAGGCACATCACCTGTCTTCTAGATGAAGACGGTGCCCCCCTTACAGATCCTGAGAGTATCCGGGATAGAGCCCGGAACTTTTATAAAGATCTTTACTCTCCGGATCCCATTTCTCCAGACGCCTGCAGGGTGCTATGGGAGGGGCTCCCCACAGTCAGTGAGGGTGTAGGAGAGCGGCTTGATATACCACTATCTTTTCAAGAGCTCTCTGAAGCCCTCCGTGCCATGTCCTGTGAGAAGTCTCCAGGACTGGACGGACTGACTGTAGAGTTTTTCCAATTTTTCTGGGAGACTCTGGGACCTGATTTCCATCTGGTCCTTGGGGAAGCCCTGGAGACCGGGGAGATGCCCCTGTCTTGTCGCAGGGAAGTACTTGCCCTGCTGCCCAAAAAGGGGGATCTCCGGCTTATTATGAACTGGCGACCGGTCTCTCTGCTCAGCACGGACTACAAGATTGTAGCTAAAGCCATCTCGCTTAGACTTGGGTCTGTGCTGGCAGAATTGGTTCACCCTGACCAGTCCTATGCGATCCCGGGCCGGACTATCTTTGATAGTATCTTTCTGGTCCGGGATCTATTGCATTATTCTCGCAGGACTGGTCTGTCACTCGCCTTTCTCTCTTTAGATCAAGAGAAGGCGTTTGACAGGGTGGACCATGGTTACCTCATAGCCACTCTGCAAGCGTACGGCTTTGGCCCACAGTTTGTGGGCTTTATAAGAACGCTGTACGCCTCTGCAGAGTGTTTACTTAAAATCAATTGGTCCCTAACAGCACCTTTGGTATTTGGACGAGGGGTGCGTCAAGGATGTCCCTTGTCTGGAAAGTTATATGCACTGGCCATTGAGCCTTTCCTCTGCCTACTGAGGAAAAGGCTCACAGGGCTGGTGCTAAAAGATCCAGACATGCGGATTGTCCTTTCAGCTTATGCTGACGATGTGCTCCTCGTGGCCCAGGATCCAGTTGATCTTGAGCTGGCAAAACAGTGCCAGGAGGTATATTCAGCTGCCTCCTCCGCTCAGATCAACTGGTCCAAATGCACAGGCCTTTTAGAGGGTAATTTACAGGTAGACTCTTTGCCTCCCACGTTTCGTGACATCACGTGGGAGGCAGATGTCATTAAATATCTGGGGGTCTACCTGTCCGCTGCGGACGCTTCCGTCCCAGACAACTGGAGGGAGTTAGAGGGCAGTGTCCTCTCTCGTCTGGGACGATGGAGGGGTCTAGCAAAAATGCTTTCCCTTAGGGGGCGGACTCTAGTGGTGAATCAGCTGGTGGCTTCTCAGATCTGGCACCGGCTGATTTGTCTGAGTCCGACCCCCGAGTTTGTCACCAATATCCAGAGGAATTTGTTAGATTTCCTCTGGATGGGAAGGCATTGGGTCTCTGCAGGGGTGGCAAGTCTGCCTTTGGTGGAGGGTGGACAGGGAGTAGTTTGTGTGTGCTCCCAGTTGTCCACCTTCCGCCTTCAGTACCTGCAGAGATACCTATATGCAGATCCCTCTCCGGC
>CM050168.1:293234557-293262540 GCA_027410445.1 Discoglossus pictus
CCCGCTGGTATTACCATCTAGGTGTGGGTTATAGTCCCACTGGTATTACCATCTAGGTGTGGGTTAGAGTCCCGCTGGTATTACAATATAGGTGTGGGTTAGAGTCCCGCTGGTATTACTATCTAGGTGTGGGTTAGAGTCCCGCTGGTATTACTATATAGGTGTGGGTTAGAGTCCCGCTGGCATTACCATCTAGGTGTGGGTTAGAGTCCCAGTGGTATTACCATCTAGGTGTGGGTTAGAGTCCTGCTGGTAATACTATCTAGGTGTGGGTTAGAGTCCCACTGGTATTACCATCTAGGTGTGGGTTAGAGTCCCACTGGTATTACCATCTAGGTGTGGGTATGAGTCCCACTGGTATTACCATCTAGGTGTGGGTTAGAGTCCCAGTGGTATTACCATCTAGGTGTGGGTTAGAGTCCTATTGGTATTACCATCTAGGTGTGGGTTAGAGTCCCACTGGTATTACTATCTAGGTGTGGTTTAGAGTCCTATTGGTATTACCATCTAGGTGTGGGTTAGAGTCCCACTGGTATTACCATCTAGGTGTGGTTTAGAGTCCCACTGGTATTACAATATAGGTGTGGGTTAGAGTCCCGCTGGTATTACAATATAGGTGTGGGTTAGAGTCCCGCTGGTATTACTATCTAGGTGTGGGTTAGAGTCCCGCTGGTATTACAATCTAGATGTGGGTTAGAGTCCCACTGGTATTACCATCAAGGTGTGGGTTAGAGTCCCACTGGTATTACCATCTAGGTGTGGGTTAGAGTCCCACTGGTATTACCATCTAGGTGTGGGTTAGAGTCCCGCTGGTATTACCATCTAGGTGTGGGTTAGAGTCCCGCTGGTATTACCATCTAGGTGTGGGTTAGAGTCCCGCTGGTATTACCATCTAGGTGTGGGTTAGAGTCCCACTGGTATTACAATATAGGTGTGGGTTAGAGTCCCGCTGGCATTACCATCTAGGTGTGGGTTAGAGTCCCACTGGTATTACAATCTAGGTGTGGGTTAGAGTCCCACTGGTATTACTATCTAGGTGCGGGTTAGAGTCCCACTGGTATTATCATCTAGGTGCGGGTTAGAGTCCCACTGGTATTACTATCTAGGTGTGGGTTACAGTCCCACTGGTATTACTATCTAGGTGCGGGTTATAGTCCCACTGGTATTACTATCTAGGTGTGGGTTAGAGTCCCACTGGTATTACCATCTAGGTGTTGGTTATAGTCCCACTGGTATTACTATCTAGGTGTGGGTTAAAGTCCCACTGGTATTACTATCTAGATGTTGGTTTAGAGTCCTGCTGGTATTACTATCTTGTGTGGGTTAAAGTCCCACTGGTATTACCATCTAGATGTTGGTTTAGAGTCCCACTGGTATTACCATCTTGTGTGGGTTAGAGTCCCACTGGTATTACCATCTAGGTGTGGGCTATAGTCCCGCTGGTATTAACATCTAGGTGTGTGTTAGAGTCCCACTGGTATTACCATCTAGGTGTGGGTTAGAGTCCCGCTGGTATTACCATCTAGGTGTGGGTTAGAGTCCCACTGGTATTACCATCTAGGTGTGGGTTAGAGTCCCGCTGGTATTACCATCTAGGTGTGGGTTAGAGTCCCGCTGGTATTACCATCTAGGTTTGGGTTAGAGTCCCGCTGGTATTACAATATAGGTGTGGGTTAGAGTCCCGCTGGTATTACCATCTAGGTGTGGGTTAGAGTCCCACTGGTATTACAATATAGGTGTGGGTTAGAGTCCCGCTGGCATTACCATCTAGGTGTGGGTTAGAGTCCCGCTGGTATTACCATCTAGGTGTGGGTTAGAGTCCCACTGGTATTACCATCTAGGTGTGGGTTAGAGTCCCGCTGGTATTACAATATAGGTGTGGGTTAGAGTCCCGCTGGTATTACTATCTAGGTGTGGGTTAGAGTCCCGCTGGTATTACTATATAGGTGTGGGTTAGAGTCCCGCTGGCATTACCATCTAGGTGTGGGTTAGAGTCCCAGTGGTATTACCATCTAGGTGTGGGTTAGAGTCCTGCTGGTAATACTATCTAGGTGTGGGTTAGAGTCCCACTGGTATTACCATCTAGGTGTGGGTTAGAGTCCCACTGGTATTACCATCTAGGTGTGGGTATGAGTCCCACTGGTATTACCATCTAGGTGTGGGTTAGAGTCCCAGTGGTATTACCATCTAGGTGTGGGTTAGAGTCCTATTGGTATTACCATCTAGGTGTGGGTTAGAGTCCCACTGGTATTACTATCTAGGTGTGGTTTAGAGTCCTATTTGTTATTACCATCTAGGTGTGGGTTACAGTCCCCCTGGTATTACCATCTAGGTGTGGTTTAGAGTCCCACTGGTATTACAATATAGGTGTGGGTTAGAGTCCCGCTGGTATTACAATATAGGTGTGGGTTAGAGTCCCGCTGGTATTACTATCTAGGTGTGGGTTAGAGTCCCGCTGGTATTACAATCTAGATGTGGGTTAGAGTCCCACTGGTATTACCATCAAGGTGTGGGTTAGAGTCCCACTGGTATTACCATCTAGGTGTGGGTTAGAGTCCCACTGGTATTACCATCTAGGTGTGGGTTAGAGTCCCGCTGGTATTACCATCTAGGTGTGGGTTAGAGTCCCGCTGGTATTACCATCTAGGTGTGGGTTAGAGTCCCGCTGGTATTACCATCTAGGTGTGGGTTAGAGTCCCACTGGTATTACCATCTAGGTGTGGGTTAGAGTCCCGCTGGTATTACCATCTAGGTGTGGGTTAGAGTCCCACTGGTATTACCATCTAGGTGTGGGTTAGAGTCCCGCTGGTATTACAATATAGGTGTGGGTTAGAGTCCCGCTGGTATTACTATCTAGGTGTGGGTTAGAGTCCCGCTGGTATTACAATATAGGTGTGGGTTAGAGTCCCGCTGGCATTACCATCTAGGTGTGGGTTAGAGTCCCAGTGGTATTACCATCTAGGTGTGGGTTAGAGTCCTGCTGGTAATACTATCTAGGTGTGGGTTAGAGTCCCACTGGTATTACCATCTAGGTGTGGGTTAGAGTCCCACTGGTATTACCATCTAGGTGTGGGTATAAGTCCCACTGGTATTACCATCTAGGTGTGGGTTAGAGTCCCAGTGGTATTACCATCTAGGTGTGGGTTAGAGTCCTATTGGTATTACCATCTAGGTGTGGGTTAGAGTCCCGCTGGTACTACTATCTAGGTGTGGTTTAGAGTCCTATTGGTATTACCATCTAGGTGTGGGTTAGAGTCCCACTGGTATTACCATCTAGGTGTGGTTTAGAGTCCCACTGGTATTACAATATAGGTGTGGGTTAGAGTCCCGCTGGTATTACTATCTAGGTGTGGGTTAGAGTCCCACTGGTATTACCATCTAGGTGTGGGTTAGAGTCCCACTGGTATTATCATCTAGGTGTGGGATAGAGTCCCACTGGTATTACCATGTATGTGTGGGTTAGAGTCCCACTGGTATTACCATCTAGGTGCGGATTAGAGTCTCACTGGTATTACCATCTAGGTGTGGGTTAGAGTCCCACTGGTATTACCATCTAGGTGTGGGTTAGAGTCCCACTGGTATTACCATCTAGGTGTGGGTTACAGTCCCACTGGTATTACTATCTAGGTGTGGGTTTGAGTCCCACTGGTATTACCATCTAGGTGTGGGTTAGAGTCCCACTGGTATTACCATCTAGGTGTGGGTTAGAGTCCCACTGGTATTACCATCTAGTTGTGGGTTACAGTCCCACTGGTATTACTATCTAGGTGTGGGTTTGAGTCCCACTGGTATTACCATCTAGGTGTGGGTTAGAGTCCCGCTGGTATTACCATCTAGGTGTGGGTTAGAGATCCACTGGTATTACCATCTAGGTGTGGGTTAGAGTCCCACTGGTATTACCATCTAGGTGTGGGTTAGAGTCCCACTGGTATTACCATCTAGGTGTGGGTTAGAGTCCCACTGGTATTACCATTTAGGTGTGGGTTAGAGTCCCGCTGGTATTACCATCTAGGTGTGGGTTAGAGTCCCACTGGTATTACCATCTAGGTGTGGGTTAGAGTCCCACTGGTATTACCATCTAGGTTTGGGTTAGAGTCCCCTGGTATTACTATCTAGGTGTGGGTTAGAGTCCCACTGGTATTACAATATAGGTGTGGGTTAGAGTCCCACTGGTATTACTATCTAGGTGTGGGTTAGAGTCCCACTGGTATTACCATTTAGGTGTTTGTTAGAGTCCCACTGGTATTACCATCTAGGTGTGGGTTAGAGTCCCCTGGTATTACTATCTAGGTGTGGGTTAGAGTCCCACTGGTATTACCATCTAGGTGTGGGTTAGAGTCCCACTGGTATTACCATTTAGGTGTGGGTTAGAGTCCCACTGGTATTACCATCTAGGTGTGGGTGAGAGTCCCACTGGTATTACCATCTAGGTGTGGGTTAGAGTCCCACTGGTATTACCATCTAGGTGTGGGTTAGAGTCCCGCTGGTATTACCATCTAGGTGTGGGTTAGAGTCCCACTGGTATTACCATCTAGGTGTGGGTTAGAGTCCCACTGGTATTACCATCTAGGTGTGGGTTAGAGTCCCACTGGTATTACCATCTAGGTGTGGGTTAGAGTCCCCTGGTATTACTATCTAGGTGTGGGTTAGAGTCCCACTGGTATTACAATATAGGTGTGGGTTAGAGTCCCGCTGGTATTACTATCTAGGTGTGGGTTAGAGTCCCACTGGTATTACCATTTAAGTGTGGGTTAGAGTCCCACTGGTATTACCATCTAGGTGTGGGTTAGAGTCCCCTGGTATTACTATCTAGGTGTGGGTTAGAGTCCCACTGGTATTACCATCTAGGTGTGGGTTAGAGTCCCACTGGTATTACCATTTAGGTGTGGGTTAGAGTCCCGCTGGTATTACCATCTAGGTGTGGGTTAGAGTCCCACTGGTATTACCATCTAGGTGTGGGTTAGAGTCCCCTGGTATTACCATCTAGGTGTGGGTTAGAGTCCCACTGGTATTACCATCTAGGTGTGGGTTAGAGTCCCACTGGTATTACCATCTAGGTGTGGTTTAGAGTCCCACTGGTATTACAATATAGGTGTGGTTTAGAGTCCCACTGGTATTACTATCTAGGTGTGGGTTAGAGTCCCACTGGTATTACCATCTAGGTGTGGGTTAGAGTCCCACTGGTATTATCATCTAGGTGTGGGTTAGAGTCCCACTGGTATTACCATCTATGTGTGGGTTAGAGTCCCGCTGGTATTACTATCTAGGTGTGGGTTAGAGTCCCACTGGTATTACCATCTAGGTGTGGGTTAGAGTCCCACTGGTATTATCATCTAGGTGTGGGTTAGAGTCCCGCTGGTATTACCATCTATGTGTGGGTTAGAGTCCCGCTGGTATTACTATCTAGGTGTGGGTTAGAGTCCCACTGGTATTACCATCTAGGTGTGGGTTAGAGTCCCACTGGTATTATCATCTAGGTGTGGGATAGAGTCCCACTGGTATTACCATCTATGTGTGGGTTAGAGTCCCACTGGTATTACCATCTAGGTGTGGGTTAGAGTCCCGCTGGTACTACTATCTAGGTGTGGGTTAGAGTCCTATTGGTATTACCATCTAGGTGTGGGTTATAGTCCCACTGGTATTACCATCTAGGTGTGGTTTAGAGTCCCACTGGTATTACAATATAGGTGTGGGTTAGAGTCCCGCTGGTATTACTATCTAGGTGTGGGTTAGAGTCCCACTGGTATTACCATCTAGGTGTGGGTTAGAGTCCCACTGGTATTATCATCTAGGTGTGGGATAGAGTCCCACTGGTATTACCATCTATGTGTGGGTTAGAGTCCCACTGTTATTACCATCTAGGTGCGGATTAGAGTCTCACTGGTATTACCATCTAGGTGTGGGTTAGAGTCCCACTGGTATTACCATCTAGGTGTGGGTTAGAGTCCCACTGGTATTACCATCTAGGTGTGGGTTACAGTCACACTAGTATTACTATCTAGGTGTGGGTTTGAGTCCCACTGGTATTACCATCTAGGTGTGGGTTAGAGTCCCACTGGTATTACCATCTAGGTGTGGGTTAGAGTCCCCTGGTATTACTATCTAGGTGTGGGTTAGAGTCCCACTGGTATTACAATATAGGTGTGGGTTAGAGTCCCGCTGGTATTACTATCTAGGTGTGGGTTAGAGTCCCACTGGTATTACCATCTAGGTGTGGGTTAGAGTCCCACTGGTATTACCATCTAGGTGTGGGTATAAGTCCCACTGGTATTACCATCTAGGTGTGGGTTAGAGTCCCAGTGGTATTACCATCTAGGTGTGGGTTAGAGTCCTATTGGTATTACCATCTAGGTGTGGGTTAGAGTCCCGCTGGTACTACTATCTAGGTGTGGTTTAGAGTCCTATTGGTATTACCATCTAGGTGTGGGTTAGAGTCCCACTGGTATTACCATCTAGGTGTGGTTTAGAGTCCCACTGGTATTACAATATAGGTGTGGGTTAGAGTCCCGCTGGTATTACTATCTAGGTGTGGGTTAGAGTCCCACTGGTATTACCATCTAGGTGTGGGTTAGAGTCCCACTGGTATTATCATCTAGGTGTGGGATAGAGTCCCACTGGTATTACCATCTATGTGTGGGTTAGAGTCCCACTGGTATTACCATCTAGGTGCGGATTAGAGTCTCACTGGTATTACCATCTAGGTGTGGGTTAGAGTCCCACTGGTATTACCATCTAGGTGTGGGTTAGAGTCCCACTGGTATTACCATCTAGGTGTGGGTTACAGTACCACTGGTATTACTATCTAGGTGTGGGTTTGAGTCCCACTGGTATTACCATCTAGGTGTGGGTTAGAGTCCCACTGGTATTACCATCTAGGTGTGGGTTAGAGTCCCACTGGTATTACCATCTAGTTGTGGGTTACAGTCCCACTGGTATTACTATCTAGGTGTGGGTTTGAGTCCCACTGGTATTACCATCTAGGTGTGGGTTAGAGTCCCGCTGGTATTACCATCTAGGTGTGGGTTAGAGATCCACTGGCATTACTATCTAGGTGTGGGTTAGAGTCCCGCTGGTATTACTATCTAGGTGTGGGTTAGAGTCCCACTGGTATTACCATTTAGGTGTGGGTTAGAGTCCCACTGGTATTACCATCTAGGTGTGGGTTAGAGTCCCAGTGGTATTACCATCTAGGTGTGGGTTAGAGTCCTATTGGTATTACCATCTAGGTGTGGGTTAGAGTCCCGCTGGTACTACTATCTAGGTGTGGTTTAGAGTCCTATTGGTATTACCATCTAGGTGTGGGGTTAGAGTCCCACTGGTATTACCATCTAGGTGTGGTTTAGAGTCCCACTGGTATTACAATATAGGTGTGGGTTAGAGTCCCGCTGGTATTACTATCTAGGTGTGGGTTAGAGTCCCACTGGTATTACCATCTAGGTGTGGGTTAGAGTCCCACTGGTATTATCATCTAGGTGTGGGATAGAGTCCCACTGGTATTACCATCTATGTGTGGGTTAGAGTCCCACTGGTATTACCATCTAGGTGCGGATTAGAGTCTCACTGGTATTACCATCTAGGTGTGGGTTAGAGTCCCACTGGTATTACCATCTAGGTGTGGGTTAGAGTCCCACTGGTATTACCATCTAGGTGTGGGTTACAGTACCACTGGTATTACTATCTAGGTGTGGGTTTGAGTCCCACTGGTATTACCATCTAGGTGTGGGTTAGAGTCCCACTGGTATTACCATCTAGGTGTGGGTTAGAGTCCCCACTGGTATTACCATCTAGTTGTGGGTTACAGTCCCACTGGTATTACTATCTAGGTGTGGGTTTGAGTCCCACTGGTATTACCATCTAGGTGTGGGTTAGAGTCCCGCTGGTATTACCATCTAGGTGTGGGTTAGAGATCCACTGGCATTACTATCTAGGTGTGGGTTAGAGTCCCGCTGGTATTACTATCTAGGTGTGGGTTAGAGTCCCACTGGTATTACCATTTAGGTGTGGGTTAGAGTCCCACTGGTATTACCATCTAGGTTTGGGTTAGAGTCCCCTGGTATTACTATCTAGGTGTGGGTTAGAGTCCCACTGGTATTACAATATAGGTGTGGGTTAGAGTCCCACTGGTATTACTATCTAGGTGTGGGTTAGAGTCCCACTGGTATTACCATTTAGGTGTTTGTTAGAGTCCCACTGGTATTACCATCTAGGTGTGGGTTAGAGTCCCCTGGTATTACTATCTAGGTGTGGGTTAGAGTCCCACTGGTATTACCATCTAGGTGTGGGTTAGAGTCCCACTGGTATTACCATTTAGGTGTGGGTTAGAGTCCCACTGGTATTACCATCTAGGTGTGGGTGAGAGTCCCACTGGTATTACCATCTAGGTGTGGGTTAGAGTCCCACTGGTATTACCATTTAGGTGTGGGTTAGAGTCCCGCTGGTATTACCATCTAGGTGTGGGTTAGAGTCCCACTGGTATTACCATCTAGGTGTGGGTTAGAGTCCCACTGGTATTACCATCTAGGTGTGGGTTAGAGTCCCACTGGTATTACCATCTAGGTTTGGGTTAGAGTCCCCTGGTATTACTATCTAGGTGTGGGTTAGAGTCCCACTGGTATTACAATATAGGTGTGGGTTAGAGTCCCGCTGGTATTACTATCTAGGTGTGGGTTAGAGTCCCACTGGTATTACCATTTAAGTGTGGGTTAGAGTCCCACTGGTATTACCATCTAGGTGTGGGTTAGAGTCCCCTGGTATTACTATCTAGGTGTGGGTTAGAGTCCCACTGGTATTACCATCTAGGTGTGGGTTAGAGTCCCACTGGTATTACCATTTAGGTGTGGGTTAGAGTCCCACTGGTATTACCATCTAGGTGTGGGTTAGAGTCCCACTGGTATTACCATCTAGGTGTGGGTTAGAGTCCCCTGGTATTACTATCTAGGTGTGGGTTAGAGTCCCACTGGTATTACCATCTAGGTGTGGGTTAGAGTCCCACTGGTATTACCATCTAGGTGTGGGTTAGAGTCCCACTGGTATTACAATATAGGTGTGGGTTAGAGTCCCGCTGGTATTACTATCTAGGTGTGGGTTAGAGTCCCACTGGTATTACCATCTAGGTGTGGGTTAGAGTCCCACTGGTATTATCATCTAGGTGCGGGTTAGAGTCCCACTGGTATTACCATCTATGTGTGGGTTAGAGTCCCGCTGGTATTACTATCTAGGTGTGGGTTAGAGTCCCACTGGTATTACCATCTAGGTGTGGGTTAGAGTCCCACTGGTATTATCATCTAGGTGTGGGTTAGAGTCCCACTGGTATTACCATCTAGGTGTGGGTTAGAGTCCCGCTGGTATTACTATCTAGGTGTGGGTTAGAGTCCCACTGGTATTACCATCTAGGTGTGGGTTAGAGTCCCACTGGTATTATCATCTAGGTGTGGGATAGAGTCCCACTGGTATTACCATCTAGGTGTGGGTTAGAGTCCCACTGGTATTACCATCTAGGTGTGGGTTAGAGTCCCGCTGGTACTACTATCTAGGTGTGGGTTAGAGTCCTATTGGTATTACCATCTAGGTGTGGGTTATAGTCCCACTGGTATTACCATCTAGGTGTGGGTTAGAGTCCCACTGGTATTACAATATAGGTGTGGGTTAGAGTCCCGCTGGTATTACTATCTAGGTGTGGGTTAGAGTCCCACTGGTATTACCATCTAGGTGTGGGTTAGAGTCCCACTGGTATTATCATCTAGGTGTGGGATAGAGTCCCACTGGTATTACCATCTATGTGTGGGTTAGAGTCCCACTGGTATTACCATCTAGGTGCGGATTAGAGTCTCACTGGTATTACCATCTAGGTGTGGGTTAGAGTCCCACTGGTATTACCATCTAGGTGTGGGTTAGAGTCCCACTGGTATTACCATCTAGGTGTGGGTTACAGTCACACTAGTATTACTATCTAGGTGTGGGTTTGAGTCCCACTGGTATTACCATCTAGGTGTGGGTTAGAGTCCCACTGGTATTACCATCTAGGTGTGGGTTAGAGTCCCCTGGTATTACTATCTAGGTGTGGGTTAGAGTCCCACTGGTATTACAATATAGGTGTGGGTTAGAGTCCCGCTGGTATTACTATCTAGGTGTGGGTTAGAGTCCCACTGGTATTACCATCTAGGTGTGGGTTAGAGTCCCACTGGTATTACCATCTAGGTGTGGGTATAAGTCCCACTGGTATTACCATCTAGGTGTGGGTTAGAGTCCCAGTGGTATTACCATCTAGGTGTGGGTTAGAGTCCTATTGGTATTACCATCTAGGTGTGGGTTAGAGTCCCGCTGGTACTACTATCTAGGTGTGGTTTAGAGTCCTATTGGTATTACCATCTAGGTGTGGGTTAGAGTCCCACTGGTATTACCATCTAGGTGTGGTTTAGAGTCCCACTGGTATTACAATATAGGTGTGGGTTAGAGTCCCGCTGGTATTACTATCTAGGTGTGGGTTAGAGTCCCACTGGTATTACCATCTAGGTGTGGGTTAGAGTCCCACTGGTATTATCATCTAGGTGTGGGATAGAGTCCCACTGGTATTACCATCTATGTGTGGGTTAGAGTCCCACTGGTATTACCATCTAGGTGCGGATTAGAGTCTCACTGGTATTACCATCTAGGTGTGGGTTAGAGTCCCACTGGTATTACCATCTAGGTGTGGGTTAGAGTCCCACTGGTATTACCATCTAGGTGTGGGTTACAGTACCACTGGTATTACTATCTAGGTGTGGGTTTGAGTCCCACTGGTATTACCATCTAGGTGTGGGTTAGAGTCCCACTGGTATTACCATCTAGGTGTGGGTTAGAGTCCCACTGGTATTACCATCTAGTTGTGGGTTACAGTCCCACTGGTATTACTATCTAGGTGTGGGTTTGAGTCCCACTGGTATTACCATCTAGGTGTTGGTTAGAGTCCCGCTGGTATTACCATCTAGGTGTGGGTTAGAGATCCACTGGCATTACTATCTAGGTGTGGGTTAGAGTCCCGCTGGTATTACTATCTAGGTGTGGGTTAGAGTCCCACTGGTATTACCATTTAGGTGTGGGTTAGAGTCCCACTGGTATTACCATCTAGGTGTGGGTTAGAGTCCCCTGGTATTACTATCTAGGTGTGGGTTAGAGTCCCACTGGTATTACCATCTAGGTGTGGGTTAGAGTCCCACTGGTATTACCATTTAGGTGTGGGTTAGAGTCCCGCTGGTATTACCATCTAGGTGTGGGTTAGAGTCCCACTGGTATTACCATCTAGGTGTGGGTTAGAGTCCCCTGGTATTACTATCTAGGTGTGGGTTAGAGTCCCACTGGTATTACCATCTAGGTGTGGGTTAGAGTCCCACTGGTATTACCATCTAGGTGTGGTTTAGAGTCCCACTGGTATTACAATATAGGTGTGGGTTAGAGTCCCGCTGGTATTACTATCTAGGTGTGGGTTAGAGTCCCACTGGTATTACCATCTAGGTGTGGGTTAGAGTCCCACTGGTATTATCATCTAGGTGTGGGATAGAGTCCCACTGGTATTACCATCTATGTGTGGGTTAGAGTCCCGCTGGTATTACTATCTAGGTGTGGGTTAGAGTCCCACTGGTATTACCATCTAGGTGTGGGTTAGAGTCCCACTGGTATTATCATCTAGGTGTGGGATAGAGTCCCACTGGTATTACCATCTATGTTTTGGTTAGAGTCCCGCTGGTATTACTATCTAGGTGTGGGTTAGAGTCCCACTGGTATTACCATCTAGGTGTGGGTTAGAGTCCCACTGGTATTATCATCTAGGTGTGGGATAGAGTCCCACTGGTATTACCATCTATGTGTGGGTTAGAGTCCCACTGGTATTACCATCTAGGTGTGGGTTAGAGTCCCGCTGGTACTACTATCTAGGTGTGGGTTAGAGTCCTATTGGTATTACCATCTAGGTGTGGGTTATAGTCCCACTGGTATTACCATCTAGGTGTGGTTTAGAGTCCCACTGGTATTACAATATAGGTGTGGGTTAGAGTCCCGCTGGTATTACTATCTAGGTGTGGGTTAGAGTCCCACTGGTATTACCATCTAGGTGTGGGTTAGAGTCCCACTGGTATTATCATCTAGGTGTGGGATAGAGTCCCACTGGTATTACCATCTATGTGTGGGTTAGAGTCCCACTGGTATTACCATCTAGGTGCGGATTAGAGTCTCACTGGTATTACCATCTAGGTGTGGGTTAGAGTCCCACTGGTATTACCATCTAGGTGTGGGTTAGAGTCCCACTGGTATTACCATCTAGGTGTGGGTTACAGTCCCACTGGTATTACTATCTAGGTGTGGGTTTGAGTCCCACTGGTATTACCATCTAGGTGTGGGTTAGAGTCCCACTGGTATTACCATCTAGGTGTGGGTTAGAGTCCCACTGGTATTACCATCTAGTTGTGGGTTAGAGTCCCCTGGTATTACTATCTAGGTGTGGGTTAGAGTCCCACTGGTATTACAATATAGGTGTGGGTTAGAGTCCCGCTGGTATTACTATCTAGTTGTGGGTTAGAGTCCCACTGGTATTACCATTTAGGTGTGGGTTAGAGTCCCACTGGTATTACCATCTAGGTGCGGATTAGAGTCTCACTGGTATTACCATCTAGGTGTGGGTTAGAGTCCCACTGGTATTACCATCTAGGTGTGGGTTAGAGTACCACTGGTATTACCATCTAGGTGTGGGTTACAGTCCCACTGGTATTACTATCTAGGTGTGGGTTTGAGTCCCACTGGTATTACCATCTAGGTGTGGGTTAGAGTCCCACTGGTATTACCATCTAGGTGTGGGTTAGAGTCCCACTGGTATTACCATCTAGTTGTGGGTTAGAGTCCCCTGGTATTACTATCTAGGTGTGGGTTAGAGTCCCACTGGTATTACCATCTAGGTGCGGATTAGAGTCTCACTGGTATTACCATCTAGGTGTGGGTTAGAGTCCCACTGGTATTACCATCTAGGTGTGGGTTAGAGTCCCACTGGTATTACCATCTAGGTGTGGGTTACAGTCCCACTGGTATTACTATCTAGGTGTGGGTTTGAGTCCCACTGGTATTACCATCTAGGTGTGGGTTAGAGTCCCACTGGTATTACCATCTAGGTGTGGGTTAGAGTCCCACTGGTATTACCATCTAGTTGTGGGTTAGAGTCCCCTGGTATTACTATCTAGGTGTGGGTTAGAGTCCCACTGGTATTACAATATAGGTGTGGGTTAGAGTCCCGCTGGTATTACTATCTAGGTGTGGGTTAGAGTCCCACTGGTATTACTATTTAGGTGTGGGTTAGAGTCCCACTGGTATTACCATCTAGGTGTGGGTTAGAGTCCCCTGGTATTACTATCTAGGTGTGGGTTAGAGTCCCACTGGTATTACCATCTAGGTGTGGGTTAGAGTCCCACTGGTATTACCATTTAGGTGTGGGTTAGAGTCCCGCTGGTATTACCATCTAGGTGTGGGTTAGAGTCCCACTGGTATTACCATCTAGGTGTGGGTTAGAGTCCCCTGGTATTACTATCTAGGTGTGGGTTAGAGTCCCACTGGTATTACCATCTAGGTGTGGGTTAGAGTCCCCTGGTATTACTATCTAGGTGTGGGTTAGAGTCCCACTGGTATTACCATCTAGGTGTGGGTTTAGTTTGTATCTTTTCTTGGTAAAACACTGTATTGTATTCTGTGATTTCACATGGGCAACATAACATCAACGGGAGAAGCCCCAGGTAAAGAACGTGGCAAAATTATAATTCCTTTTAAAAATGCTAAGTCTAATAATAATAAAGATACAAGACAATCCTCTAAAGAATCTCCACTTGCTCTGATTTTAACCCAACCCGCAGGTCCAGACCGGGGAGAATCATCAAAGTGCTATATTAGTCAAAAAGCTGGGGATTATTATTGTGACCCCTTTGTTAATAATGTGCCAGGGTGGACTGGGGGTCTTGGGCAGCAGGGACCCTCATTTTCTAGGGAAGGGACATCTTCCTCTTTTCATCTGTGGCAATTAAAGGGCATGTTGTTAATTGACACCATTTGTCTCTAAAGTTACACAAGAGGTCTCCAAATGATTGTGTATTGATTGGAATTTTCATGTTCCGTTTCACCCTCAGGCCAGGGATTATGGGATATTATGGCAAAGGATGGTCACTGAAACATCTTCTTGTTCTCGAACGTTGAGAGAAACTTTGAAGGTTGTTTCTTGCAAAACTTCCCAAATATCGGGCCCAACAAAGATCCCTTCCTTCGATTTTGCTGCCCTGATCTTTGAAAATTTCTTTACCAAGAACTGAAATCCCAAATAATTAGCTTTTCCCATCGCTATCACAAAGTTCTTCATTAAGCCAAGCTTAACATGGAGAGGTGGGAAGAACATGTTTTTGCGAGTCAACCAAATGAATGTTTTGGACACGGTTCCTTCCTGGCTCATATTCACTTCTTTGAGGCCAATCACATTTGATGTAATGATCCGTAACAGCGCGGGTCCCACAGGCATCGGAAACAACAGAATTTCGTGACCCCTTCTCCCATGGCCATCAGTTTTCCAATGACTTCTAAATCAACAGATATTGATGAGTTTCGTAGTCGACTTCCTCAAGCAGTATTTTCATGCTGTCATGTGTCTCACTTAAATGAACGGAATGAGCAATGGGAATGCGCGGGTTACCATCATGCAACATCACCGCCTTCACACTTCGCTTCTAAGAGTCAATAAGCAGACGCCAGTCAGATGCTACGTGTCACTGCGATACATTTTTGAGATGTCCATTGATATCATGGCCATAACACAATGGGCCATCAACAATAAAAGACGTAGCGAGGTCATTGTTACCCGATAGTGGCATACCTTCATGCCTACTCCAAGCCTTGATGCCAAAAGCTCTGCCGTTTCTTTCGAGAGGGATAAATCAAATCAAATCATTCAGCTATTTCTGAGTAAACGTTTCTGGCTCTTTTTCACCATCAGGCGTTTAGTCACAATCTGCGGGATCTTGATCACTAGTGTTGGCACATGTATCACATTCAGTTTCCTCGTCCGCAGACTCCAGTCCATCCACTGGCGCTGGTAACGAGGCATCACGCAGAACCGGACCGATGGCCAAATCCACACTTGGATAATCAATTTTATGTTTATTTTTTTGTTGAAAAAACAGTTGTATTAACGCTGCAAAAGTAACAATCCCTGTGATGATCCTCTCCATATCAGGGGTATTGCAAATGGAAGCCAAGCCAATCACGTAACCGCTAGAACATGCCGTGAAATAACGCACAGAGCCCGTGCTTTATCCTGATCACCTAGTGGGCACCCGAAGCACAATTTGTAGATTTTCATGAGATCTTTGGTAATTTTATGGCGCGGTCCTGAAGCTGTAAATAAGCCGCGTACAAAGCAAAATGTGTCGTGTGCACTTTGCGTTTTCTAGGCATGCTGAGAAGTCATTGAACAAAATTCAATCTGAAATGAGAAGAAATATTGTTTCAGTTGTAACAAAATCACAAATAATGCTGAAACGTAATACATATCATCACAAAAACTAGATGTGCGGCAAAAAAACCGAAAACAGGTTTGAAATCAGGACCGAAAAATCTATGGAGTCCAAGAAAAATCATGTCAGTTAAAAAAAATCGCTGACCAGTTATGTTCTGCTATTCATCAATGTACATCAGTGGCGGTGGGGCTTGTGTACCTGAATGAAGCTGTGAGCTATACCATGTAGGGCCACTGTATGCAGGCAGGTCATAGCAGAGAGGTCAGACAAATCAAAAAAGAAGGAACTGTCAATCCACTCCAGTATCTTTGGCATGCAAAGCTTGTGGAACATCACAGGCAGTGACTTAGCTAAATGTGCTGCAGTCCATAGGGTCACAGAGAGACGGACACGACTGAAAGACTGAACAACAAATAATACAATGTTCCCTGGGTACTTGATATATGTGATGAGGCGGTGAAATATGGCCACTATTTGTGTTCCACATGTAGCAAGCTCTATATGCAATTATATTTATATTTTAGGGTCCACATTAGAGCCTCGGTGAGAAAGGGTTAATATGGCATTAGTCTCATGTTTTTGTGTTGCTATTTAATCAGGTTGCAGTTTGGCTATTCATATTGGCATGTACATGACCATTACAACAAATGATAAAAAAAAAAAATTTGAAATGCATATTTTTTTGGGGGGGGGGATTAGTGTGTAATTGTAACGCCTCCCACGCTTTCCCCCTACTCTAATGTCCACTGGTGGGTTTATATTGTCTTTTACAGTGTTGAGAAGTTGTCTGTAAACCCTTTGCGGGTCCTATTTGGAGCCTCCATTGGCGGGTTACGGGATTGAACGCCAGGGCGCCTTTGGAAATTTGTTGCAATTTTTTAGCGAAATTGGAACAGAGCAGTTACGGGCTTGACAGAACAAAGGGTTTGCAGTTGCCCAGTTTAAATTTTCACGTCCCATAGGCTTTTTTCGCTCTTAACCCGCAGATCATGAGCGGCTTGCTTTACGGGGCCAATTTAATAGCCGCAAGTCTTGCGGGCTACGTTAATGGCTATGGGTTTAGGGAATTTAATGGGGCTGTTGGGCTAGCGTCCTTTTACCTTCCTATCTTCGCAGACCACTTTCTTTTGTTTATTTATTTTGCTTTTTTTCCCTGCCCTTACTCTAGCAGATCATTCTTATTGCCCATGGGCGAGAGTCTGACTAATTCCTACTTATTGGCGGACGCCCTCTCACTGGCACACTGGACAATGTATTTGATAGATAGATGGCAGCATGGATGGCAGGACACTTATCCGTAGGGTTTCTTCTTTAGACTGTATAATGCTAGATTGCTACAGTGATGTGCTGTTTATTTGCTTTTGCTCTTATTGCCCACACAATGTTTTTGTTAATAGATCTAATTCCACATAAAAAGGTGGATTTATACATCACATGATGGTTCTAGGCCATAACAATACAAATAAGGTGTAATCCCATCCCATAATACTCGACTTTACAGAAAACGATGGATTGTAATGGTTACCTTTTATCCTACTTATCTGATCATCACAGTACACGCCCCTAACAAATATCCAACTTCTTTCCCATGAGCGGTGGGTGGTCTCTTAATACAAATCATTTGGTACATTGGGGTGACTTTGGCAGCATACAGGGATACAGGTCCAATATGGAGGTTTGTAAGCCACATTCCCATGTTCTCATGCAAACATCTGACTATATTTATGATCCATCCAAACCTACTCTGGTGTCTGTCACGAACGATACAAAATGAACGTTTGAAGTCCCGGTATTTAGTTGCCCAACGTGGGCGGCTGCCAGAGGTAAATAGGAATCTGTTAAAAGTGATTTATGATCTAAGTAGTCAGTTAATGCGATAGATCTTCTGCCAACAGGACCTTCTGGAAGAGTTTCAAATGTAGAGTACATAACACAAGAGAACAGAAAGTAACACGACGCTACAGCGCCATCTTGGATCTCTGCTCAGATGTCACGGGCTGAACATCATAAAATGGCTGCTCATGGCCACATAATCCAACTTGTTGGGTATGGTCAGTCACTGTATTAGACATAGAGCACAGTCTTGGGTTATGGCAAGCTTGGGGTGAGGTAGATAACAAATACTTCAGATCAGTGACTATACATAAACCGGGTCCTGAAGTTCAGGATTGTATTAGTATCCAGATCAGGTAATATGGCTAACGAGGACGGACATTAGCAGCCATATTTATCCAATTATATTCCCAGGAAGACCCTAAAGTAGAGAAGGACAATTGTCCTATAATATCTTCTGATTGTCCACCAACAGCGTTTAATACTACAGATAAAAATTATCACAAAACGTCTTAGACAGTAAAGAAGATAATAATTTAAGTATTTGTAGATCTCAATAACATTTGTCATTTGCCAAGAAGATTACTCCTCAGCAACGATAAGAAAGGGTGGTCTCATTTTGTACACAACAATAAGAAAGGGTGGTCTCACTTTGTACACAACAATAAGAAAGGGTGGTCTCACTTTGTACACAACAATAAGAAAGGGTGGCCTCACTTTGTACACAACAATAAGAAAGGGTGGTCTCACTTTGTACACAACGATAAGGAAGGGTGGTCTCACTTTGTACACAACGACAAGAAAGGGTGGTCTCACTTTGTACACAACGATAAGAAAGGGTGGTCTCACTTTGCACACCACGATAAGAAAGGGTGGTCTCACTTTGTACACAACAATAAGAAAGGGTGGTCTCACTTTGTACACAACGATAAGAAAGGGTGGTCTCACTTTGTACACAACGACAAGAAAGGGTGGTCTCACTTTGTACACAATGATAAGAAAGGGTGGTCTCACTTTGTACACAATGATAAGAAAGGGTGGTCTCACTTTGTACACAACAATAAGAATTGGTGGTCTCACTTTGCACACCACGATAAGAAAGGGTGGTCTCACTTTGTACACAACAATAAGAAAGGGTGCTCTCAATTTGTACACAATGATAAGAAAGAGTGGTCTCATTTTATACACAAATGATAAGAAAGGGTGGTCTCACTTTGTACACAACTTTAAAAAAGGGTGGTCTCACTTTGTACACAATGATAAGAAAGGGTGGTCTCACTTTGTACACAACTATAAGAATTGGTGGTCTCATTTTGCACACCACGATAAGAAAGGGTGGTCTCACTTTGTACACAACGATAAGAAAAGGTGGTCTCACTTTGTACACAATGATAAGAAAGGATGGTCTCACTTTGTACACAACGATAAGAAAGGGTGGTCTCACTTTGTACACAATGATAAGAAAGGGTGGTCTCACTTTGTACACAACGATAAGAAAGGGTGGTCTCAATTTGTACACAATGATAAGAAAGGGTGGTCTCACTTTGTACACAACGATAAGAAAGGGTGGTCTCACTTTGTACACAACAATAAGAAAGGGTGGTCTCACTTTTTACATAACAATAAGAAAGGGTGGTCTCACTTTGTACACCACAATAAGAACGGGTGGTCTCACTTTGTACACAACGATAAGAAAGGGTGGTCTCACTTTGTACATAACAATAAAAAAGGGTGGTCTCACTTTGTACACAATGATAAGAAAGGATGGTCTCACTTTGTACACAACAATAAGAAAGGGTGGTCTCACTTTGTACACAACGATAAGAAAGGGTGGTCTCACTTTGTACACAATGATAAGAAAGGGTGGTCTCACTTTGTACACAACGATAAGAAAGGGTGGTCTCAATTTGTACACAATGATAAGAAAGGGTGGGCTCACTTTGTACACAACGATAAGAAAGGGTGGTCTCACTTTGTACACAACGATAAGAAAGGGTGGTCTCACTTTGTACATAACAATAAGAAAGGGTGGTCTCACTTTGTACACCACAATAAGAAAGGGTGGTCTCACTTTGTACACAATGATAAGAAAGGGTGGTCTCACTTTGTACACAACGATAAGAAATGGTGGTCTCACTTTGTACAGAACAATAAGAAAGGGTGGTCTCAATTTGTACACAATGATAAGAAAGGGTGGTCTCACTTTGTACACAACTATAAGAAAGGGTGGTCTCACTTTGTACACAACGATAAGAAGGGGTGGTCTCACTTTGTATACAACGATAAGAAAGGGTGGTCTCACTTTGTACATAACAATAAGAAAGGGTGGTCTCCCTTTGTACACAACAATGAGAAATGGTTGTCTCCCTTTATACACAACGATAAGAAAGGGTGGTCTCACTTTGTACACAACGACAAGAAAGGGTGGTCTCACTTTGTACACAACGATAAGAAAGGGTGGTCTCACTTTGTACACAATGATAAGAAAGGGTGGTCTCACTTTGTACACAACGATAAGAAAGGGTGGTCTCACTTTGTACACAACTATAAGAAAGGGTGGTCTCACTTTGTACACAACGATAAGAAAGGGTGCTCTCACTTTGTACACAACAATAAGAAAGGGTGGTCTCACTTTGTACACAACGATAAGAAAGGGTGGTCTCACTTTGTATACAACGATAAGAAAGGGTGGTCTCACTTTGTACATAACAATAAGAAAGGGTGGTCTCCCTTTGTACACAACAATAAGAAATGGTTGTCTCCCTTTGTACACAACGATAAGAAAGGGTGGTCTCATTTTGTACACAACGACAAGAAAGGGTGGTCTCACTTTGTACACAACGATAAGAAAGGGTGGTCTCACTTTGTACACAACTATAAGAAAGGGTGGTCTCACTTTGTACACAATGATAAGAAAGGGTGGTCTCACTTTGTACACAACTATAAGAATTGGTGGTCTCATTTTGCACACCACGATAAGAAAGGGTGGTCTCACTTTGTACATAACAATAAGAAAGGGTGGTCTCACTTTGTACACAACGATAAGAAAGGGTGGTCTCACTTTGTATACAACGATAAGAAAGGGTGGTCTCACTTTGTACATAACAATAAGAAAGGGTGGTCTCCCTTTGTACACAACGATAAGAAATGGTTGTCTCCCTTTGTACACAACGATAAGAAAGGGTGGTCTCATTTTGTACACAACGACAAGAAAGGGTGGTCTCACTTTGTACACAACGATAAGAAAGGGTGGTCTCACTTTGTACACAACTATAAGAAAGGGTGGTCTCACTTTGTACACAATGATAAGAAAGGGTGGTCTCACTTTGTACACAACTATAAGAATTGGTGGTCTCATTTTGCACACCACGATAAGAAAGGGTGGTCTCACTTTGTACACAACGATAAGAAAGGGTGGTCTCACTTTGTACACAACGATAAGAAAGGGTGGTCTCAATTTGTACACAATGATAAGAAAGGGTGGTCTCACTTTGTACACAACAATCAGAAAGGGTGGTCACACTTTGTACACAATAAGAAAGGGTGGTCTCACTTTGTACACAACAATAAGAAAGGGTTGTCTCACTTTGTACACAACGATAAGAAAGGGTGGTCTCACTTTGTACACAACTATAAGAAAGGGTGGTCTCACTTTGTACACAACGATAAGAAAGGGTGCTCTCACTTTGTACACAATGATAAGAAAGGGTGGTCTCACTTTGTACACAACTATAAGAATTGGTGGTCTCATTTTGCACACCACGATAAGAAAGGGTGGTCTCACTTTGTACACAACGATAAGAAAGGGTGGTCTCACTTTGTACATTACAATAAGAAAGGGTGGTCAGACTTTGTACACAATGATAAGAAAGGATGGTCTCACTTTGTACACAACAATAAGAAAGGGTGGTCTCACTTTGTACATAACAATAAGAAAGGGTGGTCTCACTTTGTACACCACAATAAGAAAGGGTGGTCTCACTTTGTACACAATGATAAGAAAGGGTGGTCTCACTTTGTACACAACGATAAGAAATGGTGGTCTCACTTTGTACACAACGATAAGAAAGGGTGGTCTCACTTTGTACACAATGATAAGAAAGGGTGGTCTCACTTTGTACACAACGATAAGAAAGGGTGGTCTCAATTTGTACACAATGATAAGAAAGGGTGGTCTCACTTTGTACACAACGATAAGAAAGGGTGGTCTCACTTTGTACACAACGATAAGAAAGGGTGGTCTCACTTTGTACATAACAATAAGAAAGGGTGGTCTCACTTTGTACACCACAATAAGAAAGGGTGGTCTCACTTTGTACACAATGATAAGAAAGGGTGGTCTCACTTTGTACACAACGATAAGAAATGGTGGTCTCACTTTGTACAGAACAATAAGAAAGGGTGGTCTCAATTTGTACACAATCATAAGAAAGGGTGGTCTCACTTTGTACACAACTATAAGAAAGGGTGGTCTCACTTTGTACACAACGATAAGAAGGGGTGGTCTCACTTTGTATACAACGATAAGAAAGGGTGGTCTCACTTTGTACATAACAATAAGAAAGGGTGGTCTCCCTTTGTACACAACAATAAGAAATGGTTGTCTCCCTTTGTACACAACGATAAGAAAGGGTGGTCTCACTTTGTACACAACGACAAGAAAGGGTGGTCTCACTTTGTACACAACGATAAGAAAGGGTGGTCTCACTTTGTACACAATGATAAGAAAGGGTGGTCTCACTTTGTACACAACGATAAGAAAGGGTGGTCTCACTTTGTACACAACTATAAGAAAGGGTGGTCTCACTTTGTACACAACGATAAGAAAGGGTGGTCTCCCTTTGTACACAACAATAAGAAATTGTTGTCTCCCTTTGTACACAACGATAAGAAAGGGTGGTCTCACTTTGTACACAACGACAAGAAAGGGTGGTCTCACTTTGTACACAACGATAAGAAAGGGTGGTCTCACTTTGTACACAACGATAAGAAAGGGTGGTCTCACTTTGTACACAACTATAAGAAAGGGTGGTCTCACTTTGTACACAACGATAAGAAAGGGTGCTCTCCCTTTGTACACAACAATAAGAAAGGGTGGTCTCACTTTGTACACAACGATAAGAAAGGGTGGTCTCACTTTGTATACAACGATAAGAAAGGGTGGTCTCACTTTGTACATAACAATAAGAAAGGGTGGTCTCCCTTTGTACACAACAATAAGAAATGGTTGTCTCCCTTTGTACACAACGATAAGAAAGGGTGGTCTCATTTTGTACACAACGACAAGAAAGGGTGGTCTCACTTTGTACACAACGATAAGAAAGGGTGGTCTCACTTTGTACATAACAATAAGAAAGGGTGGTCTCACTTTGTACACCACAATAAGAAAGGGTGGTCTCACTTTGTACACAATGATAAGAAAGGGTGGTCTCACTTTGTACACAACGATAAGAAATGGTGGTCTCAATTTGTACACAATCATAAGAAAGAGTGGTCTCACTTTGTACACAACTATAAGAAAGGGTGGTCTCACTTTGTACACAACGATAAGAAGGGGTGGTCTCACTTTGTATACAACGATAAGAAAGGGTGGTCTCACTTTGTACATAACAATAAGAAAGGGTGGTCTCCCTTTGTACAAAACAATAAGAAATGGTTGTCTCCCTTTGTACACAACGATAAGAAAGGGTGGTCTCACTTTGTACACAACGATAAGAAAGGGTGGTCTCACTTTGTACATAACAATAAGAAAGGGTGGTCTCCCTTTGTACACAACAATAAGAAATGGTTGTCTCCCTTTGTACACAACGATAAGAAAGGGTGGTCTCACTTTGTACACAACGATAAGAAGGGGTGGTCTCACTTTGTATACAACGATAAGAAAGGGTGGTCTCACTTTGTACACAACTATAAGAATTGGTGGTCTCATTTTGCACACCACGATAAGAAAGGGTGGTCTCACTTTGTACACAACGATAAGAAAGGGTGGTCTCAATTTGTACACAACGATAAGAAAGGGTGGTCTCACTTTGTACACAACTATAAGAAAGGGTGGTCTCACTTTGCATCTACCAGACATGACCACCAAAACCACCCGACTAGAATATAGGAAACGCCTTGAAAACTTGGGGTCCTACAGGAAAAACTAATATTAGATGAAGGATTACACAATATGGTGGAACGAAGGTAAATTAAACCAATGAAAGTCCCAGATGCTCTAACACTTTTATTATAAATCACAGTTTGTAAGAAATTGTATGTAATGTCCTACAAGTTGTGTTTTCTTTTACGCCGGTGAGTCATTAAACACAAACAAGGTCTACATACAACATGTATTGTGCACATAAATCACACGTGCAGTAGATGAACCGATAACGGGAAAAAAGTGTAAAAACGATACTTACACTGAGAAAAAAGATATAAAATCCTACGATATTATTATCCAGACGTCTATATATAATAGGCATATCGTCAATTACTTCTTCATGTTCCTTCTCCATCAGGTCACTCTGGTGTCCTTCTGGAAGTTCCTCCTTGGACAATCTCCTTGGAATCTGGGCTATGCCCCCCTTTCCACTTAAGTCATATATGGTAAAGAGTTGGGTAACTGTCTCTTGGCTCCCATACTGTCTCTAGCATTATCCATCTAAGAACATCCTGGGCTCGGGCCTATATGTACAGTAAGCAGGTACCTAGGGGCGCCTCCTGGCACATCTCTACCTGCATGGTCTCAGGGCAGCGCCGCGGGGGTTCACAGAGCGACACCCAGTGGGGTGATTACAAATGTCACCCAGACACAGGGAAGTCAGATTTATGAAAAACTGAATTGAAAGCAGAATCTGTGAATGGTGACAAATAAATATATATACTAGCGACTTGCCTGTCAAAAATGACAGCAATAAAATTTTAAAATTGCCACAGACAGTAAGTGTTTTGGTCGTCTGAGATCCTTTGGCGCTCATTGCGAGCCTCGCGGTTGGTGTATTTTTTGTTGTCAGAGCCACTTTTGCGCTCATTCTAAGGTCTGCGCTGATCTCCTTTTGGCGCTTATTGCGAGCCTCTCCCCTGGTGTACTTGTGTCCTATGAGCACCGTTGGCGCTCCTTGTGAGGCGCGCATTGAAGGGCTTTGTCATTTATTGCGATACTGTGGTGTTTTTTTCTTTTTTTTCTGTATATGTATTTTTTCATGATAATGAATAGTGTATCTTGTACCTCGTACGGCTTTTTGTAAAATCCGTATGTGTTTGGCGGTGTTTTGGTGTTTAGGGTCCTGTAGCCTGATTTTCGTTTTTTTCGGCGGACATTTTTTCTCTCGCTTAGGGGATTTTCGTGTGTCTGAACTCGGGAATTTGGACTTAAATTATGGTGTAACTTCACTTGCAGAGGTCCTGGGTGCCCCCCTTGCTGTATGTAAGGATTTTATGTCATTTTTGTGTGTATTTAGTGTTCTTCTGTTTTCCTGTGTGTGCGGTTCGTCCGTTGTCGTATGTTTGCGAGTTCATACAATTATGAACGTATATACGTATTTTTTTTTGTATAAGTCTGTATTTTTTTTTAATGTCTTGCTTCTCATATTTTTTTGTGTAAGTCCGTATTTAGTCATTGCGTGTTAGAGTTCCTGCTCCTGTGGGTTTTTGTAACCGCGTGTGAGGCGCCGTAGAGCCTCCACCTCCGCAAATGCGTCCCCCGCATTGCAGTTATTTCGAGCGTGCTTCACGAGCTCGCAAAGCGTGATGATGTTTCGTAGTTTGACACCTGTGTATAATGGGTCCGCCCATTGTGTACCTGACGGGACAGAAGGCTGGCGTTCCTCAGCATCATCCAGGCTTTTGCCCCAGCGCACTTTCTAATCGGAGAGGCAATGATGGCATCATCCGCCCACAGGAACATGCCTGATGTGCTGGGATTACACCCCCTTATTTGCCTCAGAATCCATGTGACATTTTGTATTGTGACCACCTCAAGGCGACATAACTAGGGGATCCGATTTCTCTTGTTATCCACAATCCAAACGAGTCGTAATAAACCCTCCAACAGCACTTTGTATAAAGAAAACTATACGTGAGATAAATACATCCATAAACCCGTGCGTCCTGGGGCTGGAGATGCGCTTGGAGAGGATTCCTTCTTGGGGCATGTTGTAAAATCAGGGGACTGTACTCCAAGTGGCGCCTAAACAAGATATGACAAGAAGATTACTCCCGAGAGCGCCCCTTTATGTGGAGGGGGAGTGATGTGATGAACGCTCTTTGGACTTTATACATATAATATTTATGGCTATTTTATCCTATGGAGTATTAGAAAGAAACAACGGGCTTTTCTACGTGTTTGGACCCAGTAACCCCCACCTGGGTCAGGGTATAATTACAGGCTGAATGTGGGGGGCCAGGGTGATAATTATTGTGATAATGAGATGTATCCAGTCCATGTGTTACCATAAAGGAGAAGACAACTGTAGTAGTTGGGAGGAGGACAACAAGTAAGGATCTCATTGGGTTTGTAATCAGAGAGTAAAGGTGTAAACAGGAGGTCTGTAAAAGGGACAAGAATGAATGAAGACCCCATAGGACAAGCTAATGTTAGGGTGGTGGTCATTCTCAGATTGATCTATGGACATCTGACTGTGTAATGTACTGTAGAAGACAAGAACTCCCGATCCTTCTTATAGTCAGTGGCCATCATGCTTAGTCCATATCACGAGGAGACTCTCAGCATCCTTTATTAGGAGAGGACCCTTGTAAGGAGAGGCCTGTCTCCATGAATATCACAGATAAGTATTTCTCCTCCTCAATGCACAGTTACCCAAAGACGTTAGTCAGGTGCAGAGGCAGCCTCCTCCAATTTCATGATCTCCAGTGATTGGCAGCGCTTGTTCTCTAATTCCTGATGGGGCAGTTTAGGGGGCACTTACTTAATCATCTTTTGTTTTCTGTTATGTACACAGTGGCGTGGCTGGAGAATGGAGGATTCTGGTGCAAAACACTTTTTGCCCCCCCCCCCCCCCCCCAGAAAGGGTTGTTTTTGTGCTGTGCCCCCTTTGGTACCAATTCATTCAATGATCCTCCCCAAATCCCCTTACCATAACAACTTTCCTCCATAAGACCCCTTCCCATAACAATACCCCTTCCCATGACCCTTTCCTATTGCTGCTCCCTCTCAAGACCTCTTTTCATTGCTGCTCCCTTACCCCCTGCCTGTATGAAGCTCCACTGCCTGCAGCATAGCTCCAGGGCGAGTGTGCTTCACTTTCCAGTGACATCCACTACCGGAGAGGGGCCCAAGAGTGGCCAGGGTGGGTGGCCCTACACCACAGTATAAACATATATATCCACCCCACACAGCACCCATCACTTTAGCATCCATCCCCACATCCCCCACACCACCCAACTCTTCTCAGTACCCACCTCTATTAGCATCTATCCCTATCTCCTTTGCTCCCCCCTCACAGAACCCATCACCCCTATACTTTGCTGTCACTCTTACCTTCCCTTATACACATCCCCAGCATGCTGAACTACTCCCGACTACCACCTCTTGGAACTTCAGCATAAATGATCTTTTTTAAACAAGCATGCCCAAAATTCAGGCCATGGGAGGGTGCAGCCAAGGAGGCACAGCGGGACCAGAGGGCCATGGTGGGCCCCATAATACTATAAAAAATAAATGCAAGGAAATACCCAGCACTGTGCCCCCAAGAGGAGGGCCCTAGTTCACTGCACCACCAGCACCAATGGTACCAGTGGGCCACCAGCACCAATGGCACATCAACCCCTGATAGTACAATTGTTTATCATTAGGATACTCCTAGAATAACAGATCCAAACACATAAATACACTAATAAACCAATTTGCAACAAACATTTTAATCATTGGAACAAGGAACAAGCTGAGAGACAGTAACAAAAGGCAGAGGTTGGTGAGACGGCCAGGGGTGGGGGGGTGAGGGGCTCAGTGTCCTTCTACAGAGGACCCCTGGATGGTCATACTTATAATATGCTCTTGTGAAGTATATGGAAGCCCCCAGACACAGGCAGAGTCGGCTAAAATAAGATTATCTCTATGAATGATTTTATGCTCATGGCTTTTATTGGTGTTAGTTTGTTACATACATCACAAATGTGACTTTATTCCCACTTTAGTGCTCCTTTAATTATTTGAGTCGGATCACTGATTTGAAACTCTCAGATTCTGTTGATTTGTATCCAGAAACCCCTGAAAGGAGAATAAGAAGAGGTTCTGGTTATATTGGGGTACAGAGCGCCCACAAATAGCCCTTTGTGCTGATAACAGTCCGTTACATTATGATATGACATATTATCACTACATTATTCCCAGTACGTCCTTTATTGGCTTCATGTCCAACACCAACCTGACCGGGTCACCCAAAAAGCCTCGGGTGCCAGGAGGTGATGGGGCTGCAGCAAAATGTTAAATAATAATCATATATAAAAGTGACAAATGTAAAGACTGTGATTATTGTTTTACTTTCTAACAATTATCAGGTTTTGTTTTACAAAATACTCTATAGGGAAAGACCCCCCCCCCCCCCGGGGTCCTTTATATCTGCCCCTGATTATAAGGTCTTGTGGGGCAGATGGGACCAAACTTAAGAAGAAGATCTTGGCTTTCTGCAATGT